>DWGJ01003076.1:0-14140 GCA_018246895.1 Aspitha aspitha aspitha | reverse complement strand
GTCTTATATAAGTGGTATATTGTATTGTACTATATTTTGTAGTATTTGTTATGTATTTTGTTGATTTTTACAGAGCGACATAATCACTGCGTGGTTAAGTTCTTTAATAAAGAAAAAAAAAATCAATTATCATGAACTTGATTGTGGAAATTGAGGTTCGAAATACACACACACATTCACACACACACACACATAGACTGCGCGCGTACGCGCACAGACACATTTACTCCTGTAGTACAATAAGTTAAAAGAATGTAATTCATGTACCTAATTTGTATATAATTCTGTATTGGAAGAGTGGAGGCTCCTACCACAGGCCTTGTGAGCTTAAAAGGAGTCTCCAGTGTTTACTCACAAATGAAAACAACATTGTAAACGAAAATAAAGATTTATTATTATTATTATTATTATTGCAATTGTTTTTGTAGCGTTTCATTCAAATGAGTGCAGGCTCGAGACGCTCGAGACGTTGCCCTCGCGGCGCGTGTATCGCCGGCGGCGCCCACCAGGTGTCGCTGCAGTTACTCGCCGCTCGCAATTGACGCCCATTAGAGAAGACGCGCGAACCAGCGGCCATTGAGGCGTGTTTTATCAAAACATACGATTGTACAACTAATGTATTACATCCGTCTAATCGTTGAATATCTTTCGCTGTGATATCCATGACGTATTTAGAATGAAACTCACGTTGTAAATAAATAATACATTGTGACGTTACGTAAATATTTGGCACTCAGTGCTTTCTGTCCACCCTGTTTAGAACGTGGGATGAGATTATGATAGATTTGAAACGAGATAGCCTAACGATGTTCGATATATTCGTTCGAATTTTAAAATATTCGTTCGTATTTTGTAACATTCATTCGAATTTCAAAATATTCGTTCGAATTTGAAAACATTCGTTCGAATTTCAAAAGATCTTCAATAGTTTCGTTTCACGTGTGGATCGAGTTGCACGAGCTAAAAGCCCTGGCAAATAAAATCGGAGCGTGCGGGTACAAGCGGTGCCAATTACGGGGTAACGATTGTCGTCGGACCACCGCCGGCCGGATGTAACCTGCAACTCTATTTCACCGCACGAGTTACAGTAAATTTCGTTACAGGAAATTAGACGGCACTAAGATAGTGGTCGTATAAGACAATCGATTGTGGCTTCTAGTTGATGGCGCAGGACGCGATATGTCAATGCCGTTTAGTTAACGGATTCTCAATAGCTTTTTTAGCTTTCAAAATTCCTTACTTTGTACTGCGAGTTAATGATATAGAAATTTATTCGTCTACCAGTTACTAAAGTATTGATTTAATATTTTTTATACTAATCGCCTTTATACAGTATAGATACAAACATAACATAATTTAAATATGAACAATTATTACGGGCGTTTATTTCAAATTTATTAAATTTCTTTCGACGACTGTGAAATCTTTCTTTTTTGAAAAGCGATGCCTAAATTTCCCTACATGTTACTTGTACGGCTTTTATATGGGTTAAAATAAAAATTGTCCACTACTGATAATAACAATGAATAAAACGACTCAAATCTAAATAACGAAACAAGTGAAATCTAATGACTTGCGAAGTCATGCTTCCACCGCTTAATGTTCCGAACACTGGACGTGAAATAATATGCGTTTATACATAGAAGCGCATTAATTTCTTAATGATATTTATAGGAAACAGATGGGCAGTAAAAGTTTGTTAGAGCGTATTCACGGTTGGAATTTATTTGAGACAAGCATCTCCAACTCGAACACGGCCCTGAAGCTGTTGCATTAGCAATATATTGCGAATCCCGCAATCCTGCATGTCATTCCATAAACCAGCGCATCGGGCCCGACTACCGCTGCGTATGTAAAATCTGAAAGCACCTGACATCGTTATTTGAATATTTAATTCGAATGCAATCGCAGAATTAGAAGTGTAAGCAGATACGATTGGAATTCGAAACATCGATATGAAATCGATCGAGAAAGTACACGTTCACTGCGTGACCCTGACGCCATGACGCTTCCTGATCGCCGCGCCGCGCCGTGTCGCTCTTACAACCGTATATTATACAATACTTTGCTTTACATTTCTGTTTTTGAATTTGTATTGCAAATTTTTAGAAATGGAACCACGTATAACTAGAGTACGGTCATTGGCAAAATGGTCACAAGACCGAGAAGCCACCGCATAAAATAAAATAAAAAAACTAGAGTACGTTTTACAGTTCTATTTTTGAATGTCTATTCCAAATTTTTACAAATAGTACATAGAAAACACATAGTACAAGAGTATCTACTCTTTACAGTTTTATTTTTGAAAATTTATACCAAATTTTAAAAAATGGATCTTCTTGCTATATACAGTGATGTTACATTTTTAAATTACGTTATATCCAATTTGCATTCAGTTCATCAACTCTATACAGTTGAAAAAAATAGACGGATTAAGAGTAATAAATTTTTCAACGTCTTATTTCTTAACATAGCTATCTGCTTATCGATTTCTTCAAACAATCCGTATCATATACACAGTCCAAGTGTAGTAGACGAATTGTATGGATTGTAAACTTTTTTGTGTCCCACTGCTGGGCATGGATCTGTCTTTCAACTACAAGAGGTCTGAAATGTAATCTTGCGGTGGGATTGTATTGTAATATCACCATTTTTCTACTTTTGAGTTTACTTTACTTGCTAACTTTATTTACTTTAGAGAAAAATTACAATAATATGAATTTCCTTAACTACACAAGGATTTGGTGCGAAGTTTGTTTAGGGTGTTCAAAGCAAATTAATAGATAAATAGACTTTCATTGCGAATCCCGCAACGAGGCGTCTAATAACGGTATTAAAGGGCGGTTTGAAACTGAGGTTTGAAACGAAGTGCGTTTGAATGTGACATGAAAGGCATAGAACAACCGTCTACACTGTTTTAAACTTAGGTTTGAAACCGCCATTTAGTACCGTGTGTTAGATGTTTAAGGCTAAGCCGCGTTTCCAGATGATTTCGTACTGGCCGCCACGTTTTGTTTGTCGAATGTCGTCGCGCGGTTCGGTCTCGCTCATAGCGGCTATCGTCCACAAAGACTACGAACCGTTCAGTTTACGTTACGGTTATATAAAGTTATGGCGGAGTGGTATGGTATTTGATGTAATCGTTATTAATTCGATTTAGTTGTTGGGCTCCACGATAGCACTGAGACATAACGGTGGTTCCGGGCCGCTTGGAAATTTATGAATCGGCCGATATTACTGCTACCACCAATTCTCTTATTTCACCTGGGACATCATTATTCGCAATTTCACGAATACCCACAAATGATAACCGTAACGATTTGAACACCTTTTTTTCTGTAATTGCAATTACATTCGTAATTCGACAGCTTGCAAAATTTTATACAGGTAACTTCATTTTTAAGTAAATACGCTACATTTTTGAGAAATTATATCACGAGAAATTAATAATTTCGTTCTTCCTTTAAACTCCAACTGTCTTCATATAGAATTTCATCAAAATCGGTTAAGCGGTTTTAGGTTAATACGTATAAAATACTCATGTTGTACACACATGCAAGATTTGTGTAATGATGTATACTTGTATATGCCTAGGTTGTTTATTACTTATCTGTGTATATGTTAAGGACAAGAGCCTCCGAAACCGGCGCGTATGCCTGAAGATAATCATGAATGTAGATGAAGCACAGCAGGTTTGTAAGGACAGAGATATTTGGCACTCGCTGCTTTCTGCCTACCTCGTTAGGGACCTGGCGTGACGATATGTATGTATGTATGTGATCCCAAATTTCTTATCACAGAATACTAATGACGCGGTGCCGTGTACTAAAAAATATTACTTTAATACCGTCATAGTAAAAGCTCATGGTAAAAGCTTTGGACGACGTATCCCTAAACATCTGGAAAGGTTGTAAAAAAGGCGTCATTTCCCAAAATGAGATTAGCAAAAACGGTCGACAACTGAATTTAGAAAGTCCCGGCGGTGAGCGCTGGGCAAAGGGCTATGAAGCGCTTTGCTTCAGTCAGAGGGACCCAGTGTTGTTCGGAAAGTGCACTCGCGCGCTAATTGTTCGCGGGAAGGGTTGTTGGAGCATTGTTCTGGGAATTTTATGGTCGGCACAAACAGTATAAGTACTCATAAATAAATGTTATTTCAATAATATTCCAATATTTTGCATAACAACAAAAAAACTAGATTCGGTTAGTACCTAAGTACCTACGATTTGAGTAGGTACTGTTACGTGTTTTTTGTACGTAGAGTCGAAGGTCTATAGTGAGAGAGATAGACATCCTTTTTTCGCGGAAAAATATATTATTTCCGTTGACGTGCGAACAACATAAATTCTTTTGACCACGCCGGTAACAGCTAGTACGTATTCTATAAACGACATTTCCAAGTACCGATTGTTGAGAAACATTACAGTGATTTAATTAAACATTCCGCTCGATGACCACCAAGTGAATAGAATAAACGTATCTGTAAACGTAATACATGTTATAATACATACAGAATGCATGTTGAAGTTGTATACTTTTCAATCCGACGCTACCGTTTGCGGGTACTTGCGCATTTCGTGGCGGTAATTTTTCTTTAATTAAAATTATACCGATTGTCGTTCGCTCGCCGCGTTCGTTTGTTGTGGTCCACGACGCGTGCCATTTGAAGTCCACTTGTGCTTTTTAGTGCCCGTGTTTACCCTTCGCTTTGGCTTCCGTACGAACTTCGTACGGCGAAAATAATGGCTCAACTCGACTTTTATTTCCGCTTTACGTTTCAAGGGTTAGTTTTCGAGAGACACGAGCGAGAACAATTTTTATTGTGCAATGCGTAAGGATGAGGACACGTAAAATCGTAGACGCGTAAATAAAACGTTACGATGTTATGAAAAATGCGTAAAAATTGTCCGATGTTCCAAAAAAGACATTTGAAGATAATTAGTTTTTTTGATGAAATTACGGAACGGAAAAACCGCCAGCCAGCGTCGGCTTTCAAAGCTTATCTCCTCGAAGTTTCTTCCAACACATTAGTCTGCGAAATTTCTGCGCATATTGTATGTGTGCGACCGATAGGCCACGCGTTCGCGCCAAAAAAATCCCGCGATAACCATAGACAAATCGTGTCAAGATGACGCAGCGGGAACACTAATGACGCAAAAATCGCCTATCTTGCGTCACGATGTAGGGGGGACCTTGTTTAAAATAAAAATGGGGGTCGGAAGCGCCCTTTGTGGCCAATTCAGTGATTGGATGTCGTTTTGTTTGATTTTTCTCACGTTGGGGTGTGTTGATGGAGAATTGATTGGGATTGATGATTGTTCGGGAGCTTTTTAGTGGACGTCAATTGCTTTATGCTCGAACCGGAATAAATATTTGGTTTGTTACTGCGGTCACTTTACGGTGGTTTTTGAAAACTTTGTCCTTTTGTAGTTTTTTATCGTGAAACCTTCCATTTCAAAAGCTTTGGAATTACGATACTGTAATTTCATTTTTATTAGTCTCGCGTCTATCATGCTTCCTTAGTGTTTCTGTGATTATTAAAAATTAAAATAAATATTATACTAATCATACTGATAGGAAAGTAAAGTTTGATAACATAACAAATTGACACCAACCGATTGCATACTGATCGCTACTGAGTGGAAGATGTTATCGCCCACAAACAACACTATGGTAAAGCTGCTTAAGTCATAATCCTGCCGTATTATTCGTGCTCCTTATCGCTCTAAAAAAATACCACATAGGAGTGATGAAGACGAAAATCTTTATTAATAAGGGGGTTAAAATCAGAGACCTCATCAAGCGTATTAGCCGATCCCATTAAATAGGCACCCTTATACAGGGGCAAACGGTGACAGAAGGAGTATCTTTGTTTAACCAGATAAAATCTCTTTGACAATTTGCGCTTATTCAAATAAGGCATCCCTTGGTACATAATGGCGTAATACGCAGCCAAATCATAATGCTTGTTTGGGTGGCTCGCTCGTATTTTAACGAGTCTATCCATATGTAGGCAAGGTGAATTAGTTATTCACTTGACTGCACTTAAGGTGGGTGTATCTGGGTATCTATGTAATTTGAACTAAGTTGATACCGCAATATAATCATAGGTATAAGTATTACTTTTGTCAGTTTTCCAAATATGTCATTGGTTTAAGACAAGTATGTACGTGTTTGCAAAAAATCTACTCTTATCAAGCAATAAAAATGGTTCGGAAACGTACAGGGAATATTCTGTAAATAGATTCCATTTCTCCCGAGAAAATGCTACAAAATGTCAAAGCAACCCTGTTTAACTTATTTTAACGCTGTATCATCTAATTCCCCGGCTAAAAACAAGGCTCCATAATCGTCCCGGGCCAGAGCAAACAGAACTTAGGTAGCTACGGTTTAGATGAAAAACGCCGACAAACGTTTTAGAATTAACAAAACAGATTACATTTGCTACTCTCAAAGCGTTCGGGGTGCGTTGTTTGCCGCCGATTCTTTCATTTACGTGTCTGTGGAACCGGAAACTGTGAATGATTACAAAATAAGCATTGAGTTACACTTTGTACATAATATAAAGTACATTTTAATAAAACGCAATACAGAAAATGTACATATAAATATATCAAAAACATGTGTTAATTAAGGTAATGTCAGTCACAGCGAAAATCATCGATACAGATAGTAATTGAAAATTGGAACTAAAAACGCTCTTGAATTTCGAATTGAATCACAATATACTATATTTCTTGTAGGAATCGTGAAAATTAATATTCATGTAAGTAAATTATTTAAATCTCATGCTCATAAAAGACGCACAATGAATACATTTATTCATTTTCATGTACATACACCAAAAAAAGGGAATAATTTAGAAAAATAAGTTTTTAGAAAACAAGTAGTATCTAACTTAAACATCAATCATAGATTAAATAGCAATCATAGAGTAGGTATTGTACCAATATTGTGCCAAAAAATAATTTTCTCCATCAATAACGAGTCAAAGGCAAAGACATATAAATCAGTAAGTTCGGTAACATTCAAATTTCGAACGTACGTCTTCTCCGCAGACGCTTCGAGTCAAAGCATTTGTCAAATTACCTCAACCTACCTTTCTCCCCGATCGCGCCCTTGTTTGTGAATTCCAATTTCATCTTTAAAATCGCTACTGATTGTCTGTTTACATTTCTCTGCTTGTTTTGAATTTAAAGACGCTCATTTAACTTAGGCCTCCGAAGTTCCGTTCCATTCGTTCGTACCGAACAGTTGCCGCGCAAATTTCGTTCGAAATTAGAATCCGCGCGGGGAGTTGAAGATCAAAATAAAGTGGCGACTTTATTAGGGTTCGGTACATAATCGTTTCTTGAATCAAAGGCGTTCGAATACGTATTTCGATGTTGATTGTACCGATAAGTAGCTTTTGCAAATTAGGCAGCCATATTTATTTGTTCTCTGTCAACCAATCGCGAGTCGTACTACTTTGTTCTCTGTTTATTCAAATTTCTGTATCGAATTGAAATGCGTAACTTCGAACGAAAAGCTTTAATGCTAGGTACATTCCTTTTTGAGTAAACCATTAGCGGTATTTATTTATGTAGGTATCTAAACAAAAAATGTGGCATCTATACAAAAGAATACGTGAATACTTTAATGCTAGTAGGCAATAAAAATCATTTTCTGGAGTTAATTGTCCATGTTATAGAGATCATTGCGTTTGAAACACCAAAGTATTATTTGTCAAAACTACGGTGTGTATAAAAGCAGTTTAGCCTTGTTAAGTTTAAGATTAATAAATGACATCATCAGCAATATTACCTCTCAACCCTTTTTGTCGTTGCTGGTCACTGGTTTCTTCCCAGAGTGAAAAGTGCTAAAGACACAGTATAAACTATGATCATTTGGCAGACTTTATATACCTTGAAGAACTTTATGGAGAACTCTAACACATACTGGTTTCCTCGCGATGGTTTCATTTGCCGGTGAAGCAAATGATAACAAATGTTTTAACTTTAACTTTAACTTAAAGTTGTGGTAGGAGTCGAATGAAGCAGATATTAATCAGTAGGCTATCATTGCTATAGTTATATTAGTCATCGTCTTTATAAGAAATTTTCAAAACAAACACCCTTCGTATTCATTGAAAATAATAAAAAAGAAACTCATAAGCCGAAATTTCAATATTGCGAATGAAAGTATCAATACATTAAAAACAGATGAACTCATTAATTTGAAACGCACTCGATGTTATCTTCTAGTTTCCCTTTTCATTCGATTCAAAAACGTATCCATTTGTGTGGAGGAAATTACTTAAAGATTAAATCCCCTCGTTGACCACTTGCATAAATTATTGTACGAAGTCTATCAAAGAGATGGCCCCTTTGCTAGGGATGCCGCGTTCTTTGTTTATGTCGATATCGAAATAAATTTGTCTTTTCATTAGTATGCAAAAATGAGTTTTTAATTATATGTCATTGATTCCGTAATTTTCAAGTGACTGACTGAACCGGTGATTATTTGTTTTCTCTTATAATCTAAAAGAAATTTTTGTATGATGAACTATGTATAACTATCTATTCTATGTATTTAGAAATTTATATGTTATGAACTTTATCGACATTCTTGTTGCCATATTATAGACTGCCTTGTTTGAGATAAGATGGAATGTGTGTAAACCACAGTACCTATATAATTAATTATAATTCTTAGATATATTAAAAACTGTCTCAACACAAAAGAAATATTTACTCGAAACAATTATCGACATCTCCAAATTTGTATATGTCGTTATGGGAAGCACTACACTATTCTTTTGTGAGGGAATGAACTGAGAAAATTAATTTGGGATATTTTTTCAACAGCCCCATCATAAGAGATATTATAAAAGATCTGTCGGCATTGACATCTTTTCTTTGATGTCGCAGGTTTGGAAATAATGACGTATTTGTCTTTGAAATTGTATCCAGATTTTTTTTTTCAATCGCCGTCATAAAAGCTTTCATTGAATCTATCAAAATTTTAATTAGGTCTCCATAGCTCGGCATAATGAACTGTCAAATCTTATACAAATAAATAAAAATTGACGATAAAAAGAATTCACTGTCTGCGCTTTGTGTTCGTAATTCAAACGTTTTGCAAATTGCTTATAACTTAAAAAAAAATTAATTCCAATAGATTTTTCGAATAGGCGAATAATTCGAATTTGAAAAAATGAGCACAGTGCATGTATAGGATTGCTATCTTTTTATTTTTGCATGATTTATAAAAATAAGACTCTGTATTGATCTATTATTTCAATTATGTAATCGCTTTGCAATAAGATCGGAAACGTATTGTACCTACTGCCTAACGATTTAAAAATTGGAAGTCCTAGCGACTAAATGTGACATTGGTAATCATTGAAATGACTAGTGTTTAGAAACAAATGTAGGTAGGTATAACAATGGATCTCCTCGCACAGCTTATATCCCCACAACACCACTGTCAGGTCATTGTAGACCGAATGCGCCATACGAGCAGCGGGCACGGATTGAGTTTGCTCGTCCGACCGTGGCTCAACAAGCATTCGGGGATGCTCGCCGCTCAACCAGATCCATTAGGAGCGCAGTGGTTTTCATAGTTTTCACTGAGCGCAGTCTAATGATTGTTAAAAGCGCAGCTCACTTGATGTACTAATGGCCGAAGTTGAGTTACAATACAATTAAAGTTCTGACTATTTATTTTGAACAACATGAAACCAATCTGGTAGAAACAATGAATTGTATATCTTATCTACTTTCTACATATAGGCATATTATGTACTGTACCAACGTAATAATAATAACCCAAAACGCCCGGTAGGATGTTCGGCTACTGTAAGATATGTTACCATACGTCATTTATTTTCAACGAAATATCTTAATGTGTCTAAAATCTAGAGTTTATATGACTAATTTAATAACGTATCAATTGCATGAAAAATGTTCTATACGCATTTCTCACGACATGTAAGTATTAAAAGCCTGTTGTGATCTTTTTCCTATTACATTCCGTTCCCTTACGAATAAATATTCTATTAAAAGTGTACGTAGGGAGGCCACACACCTGCATTTTATTGGACCAATTCGATCCATATTAAAAAAGTCATAAAGATACTTCTCCGTCGGTTTTGGGAACTAAATTAGAAAGCAAAGTTAACAAATTACCAACTAATTTACAGTTGTATCAATTTATTACGCTAGAATCGATTCTGTAATTCGAATTGAAATCTATTACATATTCAGTTTTTATTCTCGATGCACTGTTAACAAGATGTTTACATTTCCCCAAAGCCTACCTCGATGACAAGTCAATGGTCCGGTACCAATTAGGTATGCCATAATTGGATTAGTTATAATACTAGTGGACATTTAAATTAACCCGTCTGTAATACAAAGTTTGTATTACATTGTCCATTACGTCAATGAACGGGTTTCATAGAATCCGGTATTAAAGCTTCACAATGGATCTGCCGTGCTGCAAATTCAGTTACTGCCGCACTCTCGGTTTAAAAGGACGAATATCCAAAGCCTATCATTTGAATTGCATCCCAACTCTGTGGTCTTAGAGGTGATAATGGATAATCGAACACTGCCGCTTACATCAAAGACGGTTAACTCAGGATGTGAGATTGAAATTCCTGATCTGACTAGTAATAAACTTACTTCAGCTTAAAAGAGGTTTCAAAAGAACGAATAAAGAAAGCGAGATGTTTTTATTAAAATCGGTGCGGACGGAAGAGTGGGGGGATTTTTTTTAAATGACACCCGCCGCTTCTCTGATATCGTGTTTTTCAAAGATGGCCGACAAATCTCGATCTTTATTGAGTTTTAAATTCGGAAACGAGACGGTCCCCGGTACTACGTTTTGCATAAAACATTATGCGATTGTCATTTCGTTGTATTTAATGACAATAATGGCGCCATAAAATATTTATGTAACAAAGGATAATATTCGCGATAGGTATCAGTTGCATGTATTTAGTTGACTACTAATTTTATTATAAACTACACTCATTTATCTTTTCACTGTATCGGTATTAATTTATTTGAATCTGTCGTGGCAAGCTTTTGTTCCGCTAATCCCTCACAAGATATCTTCTTGACAAATCGTTTTCAATACTCGGACTGTTTGTCAGCTATCGTAGCCTTATCTAATGACTCTAGTAGGTAGATCATTTGTTCTCTTATCATAGTGATTGTATGACCAATATTAAGTACGGTAAATGACCCAATAAAGTCCCGCTTCAGTCGTAATAATCTACCAAAGATTTCAATTCGGTCATTTTAACATAAGGAAAGCGAAAGAACCACTAGTATCACCACTGTATATTCATCATTAATCATTTAGTCGGAGTATCTGTAAAAATAATGTACATACATACCTTAATACCTAAAAGTTTTGTCATGAGTATAAAGATTCTTTTTTCTATCATTGTACATAGACCTTGTTAACGCATAATTATCACAATAGTACCTACTATTAGTTTCGAACGAAATGAAAAGATATGGTACCTACATATTTTTTTTATTATTTTGCAAGTAACATTTAGATGTTTATAATTGCATCGAGACCGAGTTTCGCGGTGTATTTGTTCTGTGCAAAATGTTACTATTACAATGAGATATCTCTCCACAAATAACCGGGTCGTTTTTTATCCGATCGACTGTTGAATAGACAAAGGCGAATGTTTATATAGGAAAAGAAGTATTTAGATCCGGCTGGCGGGTAACATTGAACAGGGTTGGTTGTTTGTTATTTTATTAAGTGCTTCTTTATACCTACGCACATTTATTGTAATGTCCGTCAGTGTGAACAAAGTGCGCTGTGTTTATTTCAAAGGTGTTTAGGAGTGCGTACAACTTTTATTCGTGGACTATTTATAAATTTCTCTTAGCGTAAATGTAGATACCTAGCGCGGTTGTTACCTTAGCGATTGGAATTGTATGAATATAAATATTTACGTTTGACCACGCATTGTTGATCGGGATATGTTAATATCGTTCTAATTACTCGCACGTGGCGATAAGTGTTGATTAATTAATAGTTTTTTTTTCACTTGAGATTGAGATCAAAGCGTTATGTAACTCTGATTAAGTGAAGTAACGATTTTTTAAAGAAATAGCTTTATTTAACGCACATAGGTAATTGTGGGTTGATTTCTTATGAAATTAATATTTTGAAATCAAATGCTAATCCGAAATATGATTTGGGATTTAGAGGCGAACTTTTTTTTATTTATCTACATGTTTACGCTTACTTATAACTATTTCAAACAGAAAATTTTCGGGACCGCAAAAGTATCCTTTTTTTTAAATAAATTACAACAATAAAAATACAATTAAACTATTATCGTATGTAGGTGTTTTTTAAGAACGTCTATTTAATCTCAATATACATCGCCTCGGTAGCGCAGTAGGCAGCGCGTAAGTCTCATAATCTTAAGGTCGTGAGTTCGATCCTCACCCGGGGCAATTTTTATATCAAAATTTTTAATTGTATTGCCAATGTATCAGAAATGTGTTTTATTCAAGGAAAAACCACAAAAAAACTTTTTTTTTGCTGAATAGTTTTTTTGTTACGTTTGAACAAAAACACACCAAGATGACCAGTAAATTATTGTATTTTGCACGCAATTAAAATGTCAACATTATTAATAACGTAAAAATTTTTCTTTTATTTTTTCCGACCCTCTTATTGGTTCACTGCTGGACCGGGTCCCCTCTTATAGGGAGATGGTTTGTTTTATACGTACCAAATATCACCGGTTTAGAGAGCTACCTGTAGTGGAGGACTCTACATGACATTTTCAACGACAATCGAAAAGGCGAAAGAAATTTCTCACGACTGTAGCCACTGTGAATCTTTAAGTAGGTAGTCGCCGCCTGCCCCAATAGTAAATTCCGCCCGGGTATAAGAAATTCGCTGCGGCGCTATAAGCGCTAAGCGACCAAAATTAAATGTATAGAAATGTAATAATCATACTATATACGTTTAGAGGCGACTATTTGTTTTAGTCGCTAGACGCTTCACCGTTCGCACCGCGCGAATATTCGCTGCAGCGAACTTTCGGTGATCCGGCGTTTAGGCATGTGTGTATAGCTTTAAAAAACTTTTTGCTAAAATTTTGTCGTAAGACCATGACAGGAAAACCTATATTCGTCGCTATTAATCGTGTTCAATACATCCACGAGCTTTTACCGCGTCTGAAGACAGAGTCGCCTACTTATATCTCGTAATGAAATATATTGAAATACATAACAGGATCGACAGCCGTCGATCAGCGGGGCTTCATATAGTGCATGTTGATTGTTTATTAAAACAACATAATAGTGGCGATGACCGACGTAGAATTCACTTTGTCGGGGGGTTTATTTGAATCATGTTCTAAAGAAGCTTTTAACGTAGCTTCAAGATTTATGTCTTTTAACATTTCTTTGTCTTATTTTTAAAGTTATATACAATGTTACATAACTTACTTTATATTGTTTTTATACCTACTTCATGCTCAATTGTTTATTTAGCAGTATTATCTGTATTTAGTCGTCAAGGCTATTAGGAGTGGGCGTTCTGTAACTAGTATTCAGGCCTTTGTAAAATATGCAACAAAATCATTACCTACATAAGTACCTACTAAGAATCGTACTTATTATTTATCAGCCACGTGGCTTACCTACTCTTAATTTTTTTACTTCAGTCCCGCATCTTCTAAACAAGTAATGAATGGACCAGATGTGTTACAGTTTAAAAAAGTAATAATTTTGAAATGAAAAGACAATCACTTATAACAATAAATAAACAACATTGTTTTTAACTTTTTGATTTATTATTTATATCTTCAACTTAAAGTTCAGCAAAGATTCGATATTGACAGATATTTGACTGGCCTCATGGTCGAATGGTTAGACACCCTGACTGCAAAACCGGAGGTCGTGGGTTCGATTTGTTCTTTGCCTGGGCGTAATAAAAATATCTATATAAGTACTATATTGTGTGTATGTTTATCAGCTGTCCGGTTACCATAACACAGGCATTAAATTGCCTAATTTGGAATCAGACAGCCGTGCGTGGAAATGTCCCCAGTTGTTTATCTATTTATTTACAGGCGTTTAATATGATGCGCCACTCCGAACATTGTGGG
>DWGJ01003075.1:0-14140 GCA_018246895.1 Aspitha aspitha aspitha | reverse complement strand
TAGTACTTATATAGATATTTTTATTACGCCCAGACACAGAACAAACAAATGTGCTCGTCACACAAATGTTTGTCCTGTTTGGGAATCGAACCCACGACCTCCGGTTTTGCAGTCAGGGTCTCTAACCACTCGACCACGAGGCCAGTCATTGCTTTAATTATGCTAACTTGTATATCCCACACTATCTTGATCTATAAAATCTTTTCTCTTTAACTTAATAATAATATATACTTAACCTTTATTTCGATCACCGTCGATCATTTTATATGGTAAGTTATATATTGAAACATATGAAATTTTTACATTGGATTAAAAACCCTCTCACTATGACAGAAGACCCGGTCCAGCAAAAATTCTTTAAACATTTTATACGCAGGTACCTACTGAAATTTCTTTAAATAAGTCGATAGATTTTCCTTTATATCTAGTTACTATAGGTACCTAAGTAATGAACAATGCAACAGCACAGAATACATTCCACTGTCAAGCTCAGTCGAGGTTGATTTTTTGAGTTGGCACGGTGTTCACAAAAACAGTAGCAAAGATTTATGGCGTTGAGAACGATCATAGCGCATTAGTACCTAGTATTGTGCTCCGCGTGTAGCCTTTGTATATTGTGCCCGACAAGCAGTAGTCCGGGCTTTCTACCATTCTTATTGTTCTATTCGGTCGTAAACATGTCGACAGGTTATTGCTAGAATTGCAAGTGAATTACAAAAAATGTTAGTCTGAAGGTATTAGGTAGTAGAATAAAAAAGTGTTCTTCATATTTATAACTAGGGAATCCAAGAAATAAAAACCTATGTTGTCGTGTTATAGTTTTTAGTTTCGATAATTGTTATTACAATATGAATATCTTTGTATTGATCTATATATATACGAGTTCCCAAAGCTATTGAATCTATACTAATATTATAAAGCTGAAGAGTTTGTTTGGTTGAACGTGCTAATCTGAGGAACGAATGGTCCGGATTGAAAAATTATTTTTGTGTTGAATAGTCCATTTATTGAGGAAGACTATAGGCTATGCAAAATCACGCTTTGACTAATAGAAGTGGAGCGGCAATGACAAATGTTGCAAAAACCGGAAAATATATTGATTTCCACGCGGGCGAAGTTAGTTATATTATATATGCATACATTAAATTCAGTTAAATTTCAATTTCAATTCATTCAATTCAATTAATGTGTGCAGATAAATCAAACTAGGTATAATTTTACTTTTTTGAATAAGTCGTGAGATAAGTATGTTTGCGTAATACAAATTAAGGGTTAATTAGTTTAAATACCTACTAATAAACCATGGCAGTATTCACGACGCATGAACTTAAGATGTGTGTCAGACTCACCGCCTAAATCGGTTGGAAAAAAAAAAAGTTAAGTTCATCGTCGGGTCGGAAGAAAAGAAAATGTAGTTCCCTTAGAGAGCGCGGTTGAAACAAAAGCAAGGCAAACGATTTAACAAACTGCCATATTTTAACAACGTGTAATTAAAGGTTTGGGCCCGCTCGAATATGCATAAATCATGCGTCTGCAGCGAACTGCCGACCGAAATAGAGAAAAAATTAAAAACATTAAGCGCCTGGGAGTTGGGAACGGAAAAATAATAACTATTTCTTATACTTATGGAATCACCACTAGATGCTATATCTTTATCTATAATTCAATGCGTGGGAAATATAAAGTACCAAGCGATAGGCACGATTTGATTTTCACAGTACCTAACTAAATATTGTCAATTAACTGAGCTGAATTATTTAGTGAAATAATACTTTAAACTTATACCTATTTTAATAAACGAATAGTAGGTATCTATAGAACACATTACAATACTTACAGGCAAATATATAACGACAAATAAATTAGATTTCTACGTGTTTGTTGGTTTCATCACAATGGAAGTGTTTGTATTAATTTTACTAATTTGTCAATTATATAATCGAAACATTAAAATCGTACCATCCCCTCCTTTACCGTCAGGCGGGCAATGTAAACATGACCTTTGTGCTGAGCGGTGCGGTCTTGGGTTTCCCATCTCATGTACGTTGTAAGCTCATAACTCACGAGCGGGGTGGGGGGAGTGGCGGAGGCTGCGCCGGCGCGGGGCCGGGGTGCGCGCGCGCCGTCTCGGGGGGACCGGGGAGAGGTGACAACCGCTCGTTACGTCTATCCCAAGCCAGTTATTAAAAACGTCTCGGCGCGAGCGGTGTTCCGCCCTGTAATTATCCAGTTGAAGGCTCTCGTCGCGCTCTCGTGTCACCACCGTCGCCGGAAATGCAATACATGGATCCGCCCGCGCAACAGGTCCGCACGCCCGCCCACGCCCTACACTACTTAATTGCAGCTTTCATAGTGCATATAATGTAAAATAATTATAGCATCATATAACTTGAAATTTCTTGTGAAATCATAGTGAATTCATTGTCTTGGTTTTATTATAGTCATTTCACGTTTAGTAGTAGTATATTTATAGATACGTAAATCTCAACAAAACAATATTTTACCGAAACGTTAATAGATTATTGTTTTTATAGGTAATGAATATGATGGGTGGCTACGGATGCGCCTATGGACGTGTAGATGCGCTGTCACCTGCGTCAGATCTCTCATCGTGCAGTAGTGCTTCGTCAGGAGTATGGTGCGGCGCGACATGGCGCGAGTTACCATCATACCCGCCCCAATATCCGGCATATTGGCCTCCGAGTACCACCAGTACGGAGGATGCCCGTGAACTTCAGCGCCGATGCGCTAAGTGTCGCTGCCCTAACTGCCTAACCGAAGCCGCAGGGTTTGGGCCAAATTATGGAAAGGACGGTGCCAAACGAGAGCATATCTGCCACATCCCAGGTTGTGGTAAAGTGTATGGCAAAACTTCACATTTGAAGGCTCACCTACGTTGGCATACTGGCGAGCGGCCGTTTGTGTGCAACTGGTTATTCTGCGGCAAACGATTCACGCGATCCGACGAGTTGCAGCGACATCTTAGAACCCACACGGGGGAAAAAAGGTTTGCCTGTCAACTTTGCACTAAGCGCTTTATGCGTTCTGATCATCTAGCAAAACACGTGAAAACCCACACAAACGTTTCAAGAAAAAGCAAGAAATCTAAAGAGGATGATAAAGTGGACACAGTAAAGCCTGCGGAGAAATCGGAGAATCAATCTAATTCAGTTTCAGACAGTGTTACGCCGTCAGCCATTTCAATTGGAAGTTCTAATTTGGGGACTATGGTAGCGCCGAATGTTGCCACTAAGCAAACGCCAGTAAATTATGGTTCAGTTAGTCCACAAATAGTGTCTAACACTTCCAATGTATACAATAATGGTGCGATGTTCGGGAGTGGCATGATGTACGGTGGCTGGGGATCTGATGTGCGTCAAGATGGTTATTATTCGCGAACACAAGTAAGGGATCATCGTTTCTACCAGCAGTATGCGACACCAATAAGTACGTATCAGTGCGGCACTAAGGATAACTATGCAGTATTTCAAGGACATTACAATTTACAGCCACCAGTCGCAATCGGTCAATGAACCCTTCTAACTTTTACGTATTTAACATGTTTTCGTTAAATTTCGAGACTTAAAAAGCGTTATTGTTTAACCTCAGTGATTGTTTTATAGTTTTAGTTTTAGTTTATTATAAGCTCCGAAAGTGCCTGTACCCTATCGCTTAAGTTACCATATTTACTGTTTACGGCAATATGTTTTTCTCTGATCAGATGTATTCTGATATAAATGTACCTTTAATTATTAAAGAGGAATTTAATTAAACTGTTTGTTTTACTTATTCTTTCAAGTCGACGTCACTTTCAAACACTAGGTGACTATTTTTCAAGTGAAACATAGGGGTATTTTTTTGTATATGAATAATAATAACATTATTTACTTTTTCAAACATCTTTATTTATTTTCAACTGTATTCACTTCTAAAAGTTCACACAAATAAAGTAAATACCAATATGGACCTATTTATATAAAGTCTATAGATTATCTAATTTTCTACGCATAATTATCTATATACATATATCTCGGTCTCTGGCATGTTCGCATTGTGTTTATGCTTTCATTGTATCATTGACAGTCATTAATTGTACTTTATTACACTATGATGAATCGAATTGGCATCATATAAAGAAGTATATTATATAGAGAAGTGCACTGATAACAGATTTATTAGGATACGTCACTGCCGTTAGCCTACGACTTGGCTACACGGGCTACGGATTTCGTAGCACACTCATTAACCTAACCAATTGTTAGCGCAACGAACATACATATGCGCAAAAGCGTTTCTAATGTACATGAAACACGGAATATTATTATTACTTTTAACTGTAATCATTTTAAAGTAGGTTTACTTGTAGCATTTTATTCAATTGAATGTATTGTAATGTAAGAATTAAATATGTCTAGAACATAATATTTTTTTATGTAGGTACATTATTTATGATTTTTATGTAGGTACTTAGTTTATTAAAACTATTAGTACTATTCAAGATATTTTAAATTGTGTCGCAATACGTAAATTTACTTCAGTACTGTTTTAGTACCGCTCCTCATCAACAGATGGCGTTAGCTACTTTATCGAATTAGCTAGGATCGGAGTACGCGGTGGCGTGGTCGCGACGGTGCGCGGCCGAGACGTAATTGCACGAGGCTATTATCTGGGCGGCGCTCGCCGCGCATGGCGGCCGGTGCGAGCGGGATGCACTCGATAATACATAAAACAAAACGAGGGAGTAATAATGGTAAAAAACGAGCAACACGCAAATTATAGTGAGAAATGAGGCAGCCGGTAGCGGTGGGGGCTTCGTCGTGCGGTGGGGGCCAGCGCGCGGCAGTCGCGGTCGCTCGGCGCACGCAGACCGCCCGCGCCGCCTGCGCCGCGCCTCGCGAGTGCTGTGAGTGTGTGACATGCGACTCCACCGCCAGAGCCATGAGCGGCAAGGGCTCTTCCTCACCGGACCTGCTCATGAATGTGAGTTCAGCCGCAAGATCTCAAACTGCTCCTAGCTACCCTCATAACATGATAACTTCTGCCTTCATAAAACAAACACCTGTAATCAACACGTGTCATTTTTGAAGTAAAGCCTAACCACATGCTAAAGTTATTTTATCATACGCTACACTACTATACATAACATGATGTAAATATTTCCCCTTACATCAGTACCTACCCTTAACAAGAAACATAAAGGTTAATTGGAACAACAGTTTACTACTTTAAAGTAATTCTGTAAGAGACATTCACACATTTAAATGTTATGTAGATTCTGAATTATATTCAAAGGCTTTGTTGGAATGGAACCTTCTTCATACTTTAAATGTAATGTTGAACTATACCTGTTTCCGTAAGAATTAAATATTGAACTACGTTTTTATTGACTAACTTTTTATGCAAGTAGTTCAAATATTCAATGTTTATCAATCATATGCTCGTTTCTTTCTTTTCTTTATAAGAAAGACATCAAAATCTTTTACTAACAAAAACAAAACATTATGGGTTTAGTAGGCAATTCCATGGTTCATTTGGTTGAATTGTTGATAGAACAAATCGCGGTCGAAATAGGATAGTTTATAAAACGGTCTATTAGGCGGGGGAGTACCCGGGGGTACTGTCCATTTAGCACGCACAATAAGCGCTATTCGGATAGAGGCTGAGTCCCTGGAGCCCAAGACTTCATTACTATTCATAGCGCCCACTAGTAAGGGTCGAGTGGACCCTTCACAGCCGTGCGAGGTCACCTTACTTATGAAAACTATTTTCTGAAATCTCTTCGACTCTTGTGGTAATACTTTCATGACTTTAGTCCCTTATTAACAGATCATTTTCCTTTTAAATACCAATAAAGCAACTGCTCAGTCAGCTGTGTTGTATACGTTAAAAGTAATTAGTTATATTTATCTGATTTTGAAATAAATATTTAGTAGTTATAGGTAAAGTGAATAACAATTATAAAATATTATAGTTTATTATGGATGACGAATACATAGGTATTCGTCATCCATACTGAGTAAATACGTCATCCATACTGAGTAAATACGCAACATACTGAGTATCAACTAAAATAAGTATACATACCTATAGGATACATATTATATGCTAACCATAATAGTCAAATATCAGTAGTCACATTCTTAGGGTTAATATTTCAAAGTGTTTTATGCTCGTGTCTGTACCATAAGAGTTTTAAAAAAATTATAATAAATTTGGATACAACTAGCGAAGAGGATTATTTATAAAGCTATCTTTGGGTGAATGTTATTGTTATTATCTATAAGTGCCTATTAAACTTAGTTCCGAACATTACTAACAGATCGTAAAAACTACCGAAATGCTAATTCAATTAAGTGTAGTCAAATAAATATGGGTCCGAGCGGCACTTTCGAGCGGCGTAACCAATCCTTAATGACACATAGAGCCTTCATCTATTTTCTACTCAATTTCCTTTTCATATTAGTTTAATCTAGAGGCAGGACTACTGGCGCCAAAAATTATGCCGCGACGAGCGTGTCCGGCGCGGTTAATCTATTTAGTGTTATATTCCTGTATTGTAGGGCGCTCGGCTCCTTTGTGCGGTGAAAAAGGAAGAAATTTATGCGTTTCGGCGGCGTGTGTGAGTTTTTTGTGGGAATGTAATTAATAATTCGGCGGCAAAACTAACAGTGTTTTCGTTGTTGCGTCGACCGGGTGATTGATGCATATGGGAGGAACAATTAGTTCGCCTTAGAACAAAGCCTAGCCTTAGACAATATAATTTAGTTTTTATTTATAAATAATTATGTTGAAACTAGGGTTGGCTAATATCATATGTATATATACTCGTATGACATACGAGTATATATACATATACATACATATGTATATGTGTATATGTATATGTACATATGTCATTACTTTGCAATTTCGAAATTCATCTAGTATTAATTTATTTAGCTTTACACTCATTGAATAAAAACTCATTGCACATAATGTAAGATATTGTCTTACCCTTGTTGCCGAAGATCATGTATGTTCAGTTCAATTGGAACTGGCTCCGTGTAGGCATACAGGCTGTGCGGCACAGCGGCGTGCCCGCGCATTCTTACAAGTCATGCGACGGCTACCCGCACCTCTCAGGTGGTAATGGAACATGCACGAATATATTTGTTTAGTAATGGCCGGCTACCAACGTGACTTGTATTGAACAGAATATGCTGTCCTACAGCCACTTTCGTTGTTTGCATGAAATTGTAGTTCACAGTAGGGGTGCTACTCTGTTTCTTTCTCTGTCTAATGATGAAAGAACTCAGTGCTGTCGTGAATTTTATGATATCATAAATGTAAAGGGATTAGTTATGGAGATTGGATTATACAGTGACTACATACTACATATTGTAGTCACTGTTGCATTTGCGTTCAACATATATGTGAATATAGAACAAGTTTGAGTAGTTTTTCGTTATTAACGGTGGCGATAGGCGTCCTGTTTGCGCCGTCATTTATATAGCAGGATACGGGCAATTCCAAGCGAGTCCACTCACTTCGATGGACGGAATACCGTTGTTCGTACCGAGTGGCAGTCGGTCGGCAGCTCGGCTACATTTTAATTGACCACGCGATGTTGTGCCACGTCTTGTCCGACTTTTTCTGTTCTCCTCAAATTGCTCTAAAGTGCTTAATGAGCGATGCGTGCAATCGGCGTTTCCCCGTACGTGAAGCTGCTCTTATTTTACATAAATAGTTCAGTCCGACGAACTAATGCCGATTCTCGGTACTGTAATTGCGCTTGTGACAGGCTTCCGTCGCCTTCCAGCGGCCGACGGCTGAACACGCCAAACGTCGGCGTCGTCACCCAAATTGTAGTTATTTTGCATTAATAGCGTACACATTGAGCTGTGCGTGCGCTTTCCGCTCCGGGCTTCATTGACATTTACTCTAAATAGTACATTCAGTTTATAACCATCAATTTCTTCAAGACGAACTTCATACAAAAACTATATATACACAGTCAGCTGCCTGTCCGCCGATACGAAGAGCCTGACGCACTTGTCCAACCATAATATTTACAGGAAATATAGTAAGCTACTATTGGATATAATTTATTATTATATGTAGGTATTGCTTAATATAAATACATAAATCTTTAGATACCGTACCACTTATTACAGCTAAGCGCAATTGCAATAAAAAAAACATCATTTTCTATAATTAAAACTACCTACCATATCAAAATAGCGATAGTTTTACAAATATACAGTACAAAAGTATCTATGACTGTGAAAATACTTTCCTTACGAATACTAATGTACAAAGACACGATCTTTTTTCTGAGCCCAGGTACCTATAGTAATATTTAATCATTTTGAAAACTGGAAAGGTCAAGCAAACATTTGTTACACCAGTCTGTGACGGGTGGTGTGTGTGTCCAATTAGTCACAGTAATAATTTGCATCTAATTAGAGTCCACAGGTTATTTAATAAAATTTCTTATTAATTAGTTCCTTCGTCTCTACACATAGAGTAAAGGTCTTATCAACAACGTTAAGCGAAACTACCAGAGCGAAGAAGGAATTGTGTTCCTCCTTACCTATACCTACCGTTACGAGCGTTAAATGTTATACTTAATTTATAAAGTAAATAGCATTAATATTAAAGAGTACTCAATATTAAATTTATTAAACTGTAGTATCTAAATGAGAACATACATATTTGCTTCCGATATCATCGCTTTGCGTGGGACTTGCGCCTTATACCTTTTGCAAGTGTCCTGGCTGGTAGTTAAGATATTAAATTAATTATGCGAAGTAAAAAAAATGCATTGTTGAGGTGATAATTGATCATCTTTTATTAAAAGTAAGGTGTCGTTACATTCCTCTCATAAGTACAATTGTACATGTATACCTATCTATTATACAAGCGAAGAACTTAAACAGAAAGCTTATACATATATCAGTATTGAATTATTATTTCCGAATTGTCGTCTTGATTATCTACGTTACAGCTCATCGCAACTATGTGTGGGTAAAATTTGGCGACAATCTTCGATAAATAATCACATTTAAATTATTAAAAAAAAACCGTCTGTACTGCTTATATATAGGGTTTGCTTTGAGAAAATTCATTCTTATATAACCAGAATGTACATTTTATACGAGTATGACTTTTTCACTTGTACCTACTCAACTACCTAGAAATAGTATGTAGGTATTTATCTACATTACTGCAATTACTATGCTATCATAGATACAGAAGACTACGTTGGTACGAACCAGTCAAAACCATAATTACGCTAACGGCCGCCGTTCGCATTCCAATTAATTCGCTCATTAAATCCGAGATGGTAATAACAGATACAAAGATTGACTAATATTTCAGGCCAACCATCTCCTATCTATATCGCTTCAATAAATGTTGCTTCAACTATTTTTATTGCGTTAATAATAAACATATAATGCATATTTATAATATTGCAATACAGTTACTGGAGACCTAGGACCCTGGAAAGTGAATACAAAAATATGTGTAGTGAATATTAAGCCCATTATTATTTTTCTATTAAAGCGGGAAATGTCATGCATTAAATTTCCATCAGATAACTCGCATGTCATGTTTCCTACACATGTACATAAATAAATAGCAAAACCGCATTATATGGACAAAATAGTATACACAGTATCTCATATGGCGGAGTGCTGTCTACCAGTCTTCCACACTCACACAAGTGGTGGTGCCATGGGTAAAAAGTCAATGAAAAGTGTAATACGCAATAATGATTATCAAAAGTTATTTACAAAATTAACACTTACAAAGATGAAGCTAATCGAGTAAGACATTTGTCTGTATAGATACGACTTTTAAAATAAACACCAACACACGTTAATGTACTTAAGTGTGTAATGTACTTATGACCTAATAATTAGTTGTTAAAAGTACATAGCTACCATGACTTACTATTTTTGTTAAAGAGTAAGCTAGTGTTATGAGATCAGCAATAAATGTTTAGCCGACATTTAGTAAGCATGGTATCGAGATGCCAACGTAATTTTGATTAAGTCACGTCATGAGAAAATTATGCCAACGACGTGAAGACATAATTTACCAATAATTTCTCTTTGCGTAAGTTATGTGTTAGTGAAAACGCAAAAGCCATCCACATTATCTTGGGGATCGATAACTGTACAAATGTGTATAAAGTCTTTTATGTCGAGTTTTTTGCTCGGAGGCAGATAAATTTATGTAACGACGTACCCTTTGGAGTGTATCATTTCCGGAACAAGTAGCTTTGTCGTCGAGCATATTTTATTTTCCCGGATTAATGGAGCCATTTCCATAAAAACGCCGTTTGCATTTTGCGTCCGTCAACGCTGGCTTGCTGCACGTGTCCGTGTGGACATTAAATTTTCTCCGAGTACAAAGGGAACTCATAAATACATCCATTTCGTTTTCATTTATCCACTTAAATAACTATACATGTAAATATTAACACAGTGACAATGTGGATAATATTCTCTAAATTTTATAAGTAATCACTTACTGTCCATTCTTGTTTATTTTAGGATTTGAATTTGACTAACTTAACTTCACCGTGTCTGAAATTTTGCCAACAAATACCAGCAAATGAACTGTGAATTGCTGTATTTCTCTTCTTATAGAGATAACATATTCTATTAGCACTGATATTTCATGTATTACCCTAACCCACCCCTCCTCACCCTATCTGTTGTTTACGTAAACATGGATTTTCTCACTGGAGTCAAATACATCGCGGATTTCTACGTCATTGAACATTAAATATCGTTTCCGGATATTTTTTTCTAAAAAATAAGCATCAGTTGATTGTATGGCAGATATTTTACTCGTCTGCCGCTATAACAAAATTCGAAGTAATAGGTACCTATCTACCTATTACGGTGTAGGTACATACTCGTACATGACATGAATTCTGAAAGCCCATACTACCTAATATAACTGTAGTTACATGACAATCAAACGTTATATTAAACTATCAATCGAGTCACGATTTATTTAAATTTGGTATACAATCTTGACATAGTTCACCGATTTGTAGTAGGTATTCAAAGTAAAACATTCTTAGCATGATAATGGTTAATTCTTGACATATTTTATATAATGCGAGCCTGAGGCGAGTCGACCGACACTATGTCTAATAAATTTATGGACGTTCATTTTCATGTTGATCGGCGTTCGAAATTATAATCGTCGCGCTCGGGGCGCGGCGCGTGAGGAGACTTCCCGCGGACCAACGCGGCTGCGGACGAGCTTACCTACACCCACCCACGGAAAAAATGTATTGAAACTGTTCAAGTAAATGGATACCGGTCGAGTATTAATCATAAAAAATCTCTCCATATCGTGATTTTCTGCAAAAAGTAATTGCTTAATTTCCTAAAAAGCCTTCGCTAGAAATATTGAAAAATGACAAATATCTGCAACAATATTACAACATTTTACAGGGTAATTACAATTTACATATGGAGTACCCGCCTAAGTACAATTTTTTATACAATCAGAATACATCTACTTCTATACCTAGTTACTTATAGTAGAAAGATAAAACAATGAAAATTATATATTGACTTTCTAAATACTACCTACTCTCAGTCTCCAAAGTTTTGCTTGGAATTTTGTATGAACTGACCGACTGAGATTAATCCCATCAGTTCCAGAACAATTTGCCAATATGAACCTCCGATGCTAAACAGAGATATCGCACCCACGCGGCCACGAGAGCAAAGTCATAAAATGTAAATTTATTGCGCGATGTTTTACATAAATTCAAATTGACGGCCTTATATTACATCACGTAATTATGCCCTGCACAATTATTATAATTTTCCTATAATCGCGTTCATAAGGACGTGCGAAAAAACAATTTTATAACGTAATTCACATTGATTTATAACCGTTTTCACCGTCGGAGTTACCAATACTCTGATGTTTCTCTAATTATTACCTATAAGTACCTATTTTGAAATGTTGTATAATGTTTAAGACATGTAGGTACCATAAACATAAATACACATGTATTTAAATTTGAGGTTCCTCGGGAGTTGTCTACATTAAATAGAACAATTAAAAATATATTTACAAATTTTAATTTCATTTAATGATTTTTGAGTAGAGAGTCGTGGAAAGATCATTAAGTGTAGGAACGTAATTATAACTTATGTTAACATCTGCGTCTACGCAGTCACGGCATCCTTAAGCCTTTCCACGCAATCAGCGATTCATCTAACGATTCTGACCAAAAAGATTTTAATTATACCCCCTTATACTAAAATGTTACTTTAGATCGGGGTAATTACAACCTCCATTCCTGATTTATTATGAATCCACGTGTCCCGATGATTTATTAAGTGAAATCTAAGAATAGATCTAAAATGATAGAAGAAAACTTTCGGATCAATTACATCCAATTACTTCTCTTTTAAGAAAAACGAAACCTTTGATTACACATTAATACCTAATATTGTAAAGACGTCCATGCTTTGTAATTCGTTCTTTTATTAATAGCTTTAGTTTTAATTACAGACCTTCATATCGCAATTGGAATCCTAAGAGTCCTGCCTTCTCGCGCACCGCGTGAATATGAACACCTTTCTTGTACATAACTACTGGTAATTAAATCTTCGTCTAGTGTAATTATGTCCTTTGCCCCATTTGTTCGGTGGGAATTATTCCATGTGATTACAGACCACACGTTACGTATGTAGGTATTTGAAATTAAACTAGCGAGTAATACGTGAACGAAGAAATTGTCCAACTAATAGGAATGTGGAAAATTTTATTGATAGGAAGTTTTGAATTCCTAATTGAATAGCGCCCTAAATAAGCTTTACCGCGACACGGAACGGACTTAATAGTTTTACGAGTATATTATGATAGGCGTCTGTAATTATTCCAGTAATAGCAGTCGCTGGACGGGAATTACGACTATCGTTCCAAGTATTTATTTTGAACACTAGTTTCACCGTCTAGTAATGAACTTTTATTTTAAAAGAAAATAAAATAATAAATAGTCTTCCACACGATAGTGTTGGATTTTCCAACTATTCCGTTACAGTCGCTCTTGCTCTCGACGTGACCGCTCGTTTATTATTTTTATTGCATCGCACTTTAACAACTTTCATATCATTCGTCAAATATAAAAGTATCTTATCAAATTTATGAGGCAGACCTTATTAAAACTATATATTATTTTTAATATGAAATGGAATGAAATTATGTTATTTAATTTTAATATGGAATGTGAATGCCATGAAAATATTAATAAAAAATAAAATATTAATAGAAAAAAAAAAAAATTAATAGAGTCTGAAGTCGTTAGGGTCTATGGATCTATGAAATAATTTGAAGTGCTTATTATTTTGTAACCTAGAGGATTGCAAAGGACGAATTTATCGATTACAATGTTATTCTTACTATTAGAATGTTCCAAAAAACAGTTTTCTTAACTTCAATATTAGGGAAAAGTAAAATACCGTAACTTTATAAAAAAAATTACATGAAAGTATGAGTATAAATTAGTGAATTTAATAAAAGAAAAATACAGTCATACTAATAGTATCGTACCGCAAAGGATATCAAAATGGATCACATGTAACAAAACACATTTGCCGAACAAACAAGTTTATTGTTTTGTGGCAACCCTCATCCATCGGGCGCAAATCAGCCATATGCTGTGACCGGAGTAATAGCAGCGGGAAATGACCGACGCCATTCATCATGCCGCCACAAAATTGGTCCACATTTTCATATTCACTACTCCATGGGTAAAATATGTCAAGTCCCGACAGTTGCGATATGGGTTCCGTTTTAATGTTCCAATTTTCTAATACTGATTGTAACAGTACTTACAGCAAAAATAGTAAGACAGTAATTAACTTTGAAACATTCCAATATTGCAGAATTTTAAATCATCAGCATACTGTGATGTTATCATCGGTTACGTAGAGTAAGCAAGTTACGTACTACTACTACTCCTACTACTAGCAAGAGATTTTTTAAAGTAGGTAGGTATAATGACTGGCCTCCAATATATCATGACTGAGCTCTTGGTCGAGTGGTTAGAGACCCTGACTGCAAAACTGGAGGTCGTGGGTTCGATTCCCACCCAGGACAAACATTTGTGTGA
>DWGJ01003074.1:0-14142 GCA_018246895.1 Aspitha aspitha aspitha | reverse complement strand
GAGTAAAAAACGGAAACGTTACTTTGCTATATTCTACGTCGCATTCTAAATGTACGTGTCTCTACAATGTACCTATACTTATTTAAATATTACGCCACTCAACTCAACTCAGGTTTTTGTGAAACTCCCATCTAACGAATAAAGTTTTGCTTCACACTATACCTATATTCACCTACATCCACTAAGATTAGTCGACATTAAAAATCAAAGATAATATAGGCGGTTAATATTAGGCTGTAATCTAAAACCAACCCCTATTTTATTTTTTATAAACGCTGTGTTTAAACATACTGTCAAATGTTTCGTTATTTTACAGACCTTAAATAAAGTTTGTACCTATGTATTAATCAAAAGCAAATACCTAATTCATTAAAAATAAATACGAAGCACTCCACTGTTTGAAAACTAAGTTACAAAAGAATTGTATATTTATTACAATTATATTAATGACCAATGTCAAATATCAAATCTGCTAGTCACTGATGTCGTAAATAGTAGTGCCGAGAAAGTTCACATACGGCTCCGCATTAAGGTTGTGAAAGTACTTAACATTTAAGAAAATTAATTTGCATTATAATATCGCTGAAAGCCACGTAAAAATATTAATGGAGTTAGTACATCGTCATGAATTTCATGAAAAACTATACTAATTACTCGACATATTATTTATCCTCTTCACAACCATTTATATGTTTAATATGTTTATATCAACAGTTGGTTTTATATTAATACAGGTTGCGCTACCGCTCTTGTGGAAAAGACTACTAGATTAGAATTAATAGGGAGTGACAAAAGCTTAGTCCCCCATTTTGCCAGCACATAATTTGTTCTTTTATTGTAAGTATAATATGTTTCCGAGTTATTATTCATATGTTTTTAAGACCAACAATCAGCATGAGGGTCCATCTATACCTAACAACCTAAGAACCAGACAGTTGACCACATAAGAAATAGCAAAGAACGCCTCCAATAGCTTCAGGTCAATCGCCTTTATAATCAGCAGAATATACCTCACCTGTATTCTGGTCCCAAGCTTTCCAGCTGATAGAATGAAGAGAGACCCACTTGGCAGCTAGACGTACGTTGCAGCTAATAAATACGCGTGGTGAAACTTGAATAAACATTGTATACCTGATGAAATTTATAATGAGGTCCACTGTAGATTACTCTTAAATTAATAACTAATGAGCTTATATAAAGACATTAATTTTACATCCCCGTAATTTTTTTACGGTTTCAAATCAAGTCTTTAAAACTTTCGAAATGTAATACATAAGTACCTAACATGTCATACCGCCAGTGCTGGAAAATCAAAATCTTTATCATTAAATATATTATCTGCGTACTGTTACTCTAAACAATAACACATCTGTATTCTCAATGCCGGATCGAGCTAGCACTGAACCCGTAGCAAATTCTATAGCGGGGCCCTTGATTTGCTATTTGTTCTTATTAAGTTTAAAATAAAAAATTAATCTAAAAAATACTAATAATATTGCATCATTTTCATCACCTTCAAAAAGAATTTTGATTAATTGGAAAGCAAATCATGAGTTCATCGCGATCTTATCCAAGGTACATAGTAATCAATAATCATAAAACATTGTTAGCAATAGTAATTAACCAAAGCAACCGAACCAATTTTACCAAAGAGTAAAAATTAATTATGTAATGTTTCGCTCCATAAGCCATCTATTAAAATTTTTCTATCGCCAGAGCCTCTAGCAGTTTTAGATATCGAACATATACTGTATCGGAAAGTTACCAATAGATGGCGGAAAGATTTTACAGTCAGTCATGGCGTTACACGTTACAGGACCGAACTCTACTCTATTATTATAACTTTAAAATCGATCATTGTTATAGATGGCGGTATAACTTCAAAATCACTCATTATTATAGATGGCGCTATAACTTTAAAATCACTCATTATTATAGAAGAGGCTATAACTTTAAAATCACTCATTTATAGATGGCATCATAACTTCAAAATCGATAATTATTATAGATGGCGTAACAACATCAAAATCGATCATTATTATAGATGGCGTTACAACATCAAAATCGATCATTATTATAGATGGCGTTATAACTTCAAAATCGATCTTTATTATAGATGGCGTTTTAACTTTAAAACAAATCATATTTAGATCTAAACCTAAACAGTCACGCTTATTGGCTTATTCACTTCACTAAAGTTAGGCTTAGTGACTAAATGGCACTAAAGTAGATAGGTTCTTTTACTAACAAGTATTTTTTTATGAAATGAAAACAACAGCAACGGAATATAAAACCAAATGTCATTAATTTTAAATTTGTTAAATCAACAAAAGGGCAAACGCCGCCTAAAGGCGCAAATAAAAAAACCATTAGGAAAATTACTAGATATATTTTAGAATACGTAATAAAATTTTAAAAAAGGAATGAATACATCGTTGTTTAGATTTTGTAAAGATTTTAAAGATTACAATAAAATTCTTATAACAATTTAAGACACCTATATACAGACACTGACATACATATAGACTTATATTATTTAGAAATTAATGTGGAAAAATTCGATGATAATAAAAATGTTATAACGAAATAACATCAATGGCACTCATAGCCTAAAATATTTTGAATAAAACATGTAACTGTGATTTTATTACGTTATTTCACTTAATTATTTACATTATGCTTGCCTATCATAACGGTTTGAAGCAGTTCATACAATACGCACAGTACATACTTTTAATCTGTATCCATTAAAAATTTAATTTAATCTCCTTATTTATTTTGAACCATTTAGTTCTCATAATTAAATGCAATAATTTAATTTTATTGTATGTATTCAATTATCAAGGGCTCTGAGGCTTTTGAATGATCAAAATTCAAAATAGGTATGTGTATACATGTAATACATAGTTAAACTATCCATCACACGCGCAGTTGACTATGGAATTTGCCGATAGTGGCAAAGTTGCCAGTTGCCATGAGTTGCTTGTTACGGAGCGTACGTTTAACAACTCCTAATTGTACCCTCATCCATTAGCTATCATGAATTAAAAATCATCGGAGGCCTTATGGGCATTTTATTAATTTAACCTCTAAACAATCTCTAAACAATACAATAAACCAGAGTGATGGAAAATGCTCGAAGTGTATATGTAGTAAAGTAAGCATTGTATAGAACAGCTTCAACGAATATATTTAACCGCGACCTATAATTTATATTTTAATCAATAAAATATGTGTTTGATTCATATAACAAATGCAATATAACTACTCGTAAATCGTAAACTAGTAATATACAGTACAACTATACCATTACATCCTTTGGCTCGATTACAAGTCAATTTGGATGTACGTCTTGGACGAATCACGCGATGTTCCAAATTCGAAATACCAATACCATCACATCTCGCATGATTCTTCCTCTTTACGTTTTACACATTACGATGTTTGAAATCATTCAATTTGGATATAAGTACACCGAACGTTATAAGACCCTTGCGAGCACTCGCCGCCGCTATGCTTACACTAGCTAAACATTTTATTTTGTACAGAGCCTTATGTACAATGGATTATTAACTTATATTAAAAGTGAGGTTATATTCTGTACTCATTTAATAATTTAGTAGCTCGTTTGAATTCAAGTGAGCTTTTTTCTTGACGATGGATACCAGACACGAGTTTGATGATAATTAAAAAAAATTACATTTCTTTGGCCTCTGCAGACGCTTGTGGTATATACATATGACCAAAACAATGATAACTATTTCGAAATGTTTATTTTCAATTGTAATATGAACGGGATCCCTCTATTTAGGCTTTGGCTGCGTAAAACGTCTATTCCTGCTGCCAAGCAGCGAAATATTTTTTTTACTTGTGTCATTGAAGATTTCATCCGCGTCACTGCTTTATACAGATGGCTACGTTTCTTGCGCCGGGTTTATGAAAAATAACATAAGAAAAACTAAAATACCACATTACTTTTATTAATATTTATGATTTCAGTTTAATTAAATTAATTTTTTTTATTTTAAATATCGCACTAAAAACCAAGTGATAAAAATCATGATCATAGAGGTTCCTCTGGGTTTTTTTGCGGCACGATTCGTACATTATTTCCTAGCATGACCTCATTCCAAATTAATCGTGAACAAATATTATAAGCCTGTATCGGTATCCGCTCGTATGTATGCACTATGCACCCACGTCGATAGAATACATCACGTTCGTAACAAATCAATGCGATTGAACCGAGTCGCTGGCAGCGAATTGGCATCCATTCAAAAGCTAATCCATATTCTGCGACCGTGCGGCCGGCTCGCGGCGCCACAGTACAGTGGATACAGTAATCTCACTCCACACCAACAAACAATTACGATACTCATTCTGATAACGCGACAGTCTAGACCAATCTTTCTCGCTGATAACGCCCCTTTGCGAACGCTAAAACCTGTTAAAGATAAAGGATTTTGCTAGAGGAAATTAATAGATGTTTAATTAATTGGGTGGTAGAGGACGATGCAATGACTAGGTATATTTATAATAAGGTTATTTCGAAGGGCGCTACCTAATAGTCGATTTACAAAGTGGTCAAGACGAAATAAGGTGAGTGTAGACAGTAGGATAATATTGAATTATTCAAATTTAATATACGATGGGCGACATGTCAAATTTAATTGCGTCTAATAAAAGACTGGAAATTAGTATCAGGTTGTACAATTCGTATCCCTTGTGTTTATGTAAGGCAGATAAAACGTATGATGTAATTCGAAAAAGGAATCATAAATCGCAATATTCGACTACCCCCACAATATATACTGTATGTGGGTAGAAATCAATGTTCGTTGCTAATGTGTGTCACTTGTATGGAGTCGAACAGCTGATCGTCAGTTCACAGTATCCAAACACTCGGTCATTGTCGAAGTTTGGTAGATAGTGTTCACACGGATGAAGGTCTCGGCTTCTCGGTCCAGGCTCGCTGCAGCGCGTCTACATCCAGGTCGGAGATGGCACAACCGATGTCGTTGCCAACTGTTATCTGAAATTTGATAAAAGAATACAATTGTATTTTAACACCATTGTTTAATTGATTACTAGCCGCCTCCGGAAGCGTTGTCTTACCATATAAATTATGTCACACGTTGGGTTATGTTATTGCATTTTTATTGCGGTCCCTATTTTTTGATATTGTAATATAGTCTATGTCACACAGCGAAGATGCAGCTTTCTAATGGTGATAGAATTTTTGAAATCGGTCCAGTAGTTTTTGTGTTAAAACATTACAAACATACAAAGGTTTCCTCTTTATAATATATTATTAGTATAGATAAAATTGAGTTAAAAACACGCAATACATTAATCCCATCTACTAGCAAATACATAACGACGTTAGTCTGGTAGGTAGCAAGGGCATTTTCAAGGAACAATCGGAATCAAGTTTCTAAAATAGCTGTCGATGCATTACGAAACCAAACCACGTTGCCGATTAACGACATTATTGCTGCAACGTAAACGGCGTGTTTCAGTTAAAACGTGTCTAATTACCAACGGCTCTAATTCAGCTATCAATTTAATTCGGATGAACATTCCTATTCATTAGGAAATAATTAATTTCCTAATTAAGTTAATGATCGGGTAATTAACAATTAACTTTGTACGTAGATTAGGCACCTACAGCAGTGTATTTATTGTTATAAAACAAACGTTAAATTAACAAAAAAAATCACTCTCTACGTTGAAGATTTCAATATTGTTACAATAACAAATCTACTACACCATCATCACATTGAATGGTAATATATTCAATAACATAATTGAATTAATATGTACCTACCAACTAATCACAACAATTTCAATGTAATAGTCTGATTTCACTCAAATTGTAGATAGGTATTCCGCAATCGTTATAAATGATTAAATTTTTAAATACGTAAGCTTTAACAATAAACTGAGCATAAGGCTTATATTATGCACATGTTTATTCAATTTGTATAAAAATATTTTTGGTTGATAATAAGTTTGTACAAATAAATTTTATCACAAAGTTAAGTGAAAACTTTACCCTCTTCTCGGCGCCATCATGAAAGGTAAAATGATAACGAGCAAAGTATCTTGTACGTTCAAGCAAGTATTATTCAAATGACCATAACCCGACTATCATAAGAAACGTTAATGAGGTTCGCTACTAAACCAAGAGTTTCTGTAGCTTTTTTGTTCATCAAAATGTTTTCTCTTGTAAATAACAAATAGTTATCGATTTGTTAAAAAAAATTATTGCCTACGTGCAATTAGGGCATTTTAAATAAAAAAAGTTCATTTCATACTTTCCTTATAAAAATGTAAATATCACCCTAACCTGTTTAACTACCTAACACATTCTACATATTTACCTCTTATAATAATTGTCTTGACTCTGAATAAATGTCCCGTCAATTTGTTTTCCTACTTCTACTGTTACCTACTGATATCCATATTTACAAGTACACACCACAGCTACCCCGTTCATATTTAAACATCTCTGTAAGTCTTAACAATGGTTGTCTAGAAGATCTCGCTATTCAGTTATAAGACCGTTATTTGTATGAAAATTTATTTATTTAGTATTTTATTGTTTTTTATTACTGACGTGCAATATTGTATTGTATTTATAATAATCACCTGTCACACCAAACATGTAGTAAATATCTATATATTCAGGTTACTTTGAGGAAAGGCATGTTATTCAATTAACCAATATTGATATTAGTATACCTGGGCGCGTGCCTCGCTCGCAGCACATGCGGCGGCACTTCCCTCCGCTCCACTTCATCCGAGTTGAGCTGGAGCCCCGCCACCAGCTGCATGATCTCTCGCTCCTTCTTCAGCTCTTCGCGACCAGACTCCACCTGGAAACGATGCACAGAACAATTTACTACAATTCAACAACAATTGGTTTTCTTATTGTTCAATTATAAATTGTATTATGTCAAAATGTTTTCTGTTTACCGCTAGAGGCGCTTTTGTTGCTCTTATTATCTTTGTCCTACGTTTTTCTATATACCTACTGCTCAGTCTTTTGTTTATCGTCTGTATATTGTTTTTTCTCCTACAATAAAAGAGCTTTTATAATATCAGAATTCTTACTTTAATCCGTTAATAAGCTAAATCCAATACTTATTAACACGTTTATTGGCTATTTGCATACATTACTAGCCACCATTAATTGTAGAATATGAAATACATGTATCAATTTCAATAATTGTGCGCTGGTAAAAATTTATAAAATGTTATAAGTGTCATAATAATAAAATGGAGCGATCGTTAACGATCTTCAAAATTAAGATTCTCCGGGCGATGTCGGCACTTGGTTGGGTGACCGCTAGTGGCGAATTCTCACCATAATACATATATATACCATCAGCGTAGGTAACTGAACGACGTGTACGAAATAACTTTTCTCGGATTCTCCACTAACAAGTCATTAACACATTGATAGACCGAGTTGCGAATAGAATTGGCAATCATAATCTATATACAAAAGTTCCCAGTCTGTATTTGAGCGATTTTTTAAAACCTACGGACCGGATTTTTGTACGCTTTTACTAAACGATAGTGCAAATCTTGAGCAAGGTTTTAGTATATAGCATATTAGGGTTTTATGTAAATTGACTAAAATATAACGAATTACTGTTGAGGAGGTCGCGTAGTTGTAAAAAATCTCACCTTCTTGGAGCTGTACTCGCTACTTTTTATCCTACAAGTCTCGCGGGGTCGGTATTTACACGGGAAAAACTATGACACACTGATTTCCACGTGGGTCGATCCGCGCGCACAGCTAGTATTAGATAAGTCACAATCACGGCATCGCTTTACGAGAGCGAGCTACGAACTCGTTACGCAATACACGAGCTCTGAACGGTAATCGTTATTGCTTCCTTGTACACAGCGTACCTCAAAGAAAGAATCTAGCAGTTCCATTCCTACAGCCCTATTAAACGTTGCCTGTCTACGTGCGGCAGTGGCCGCTCGTGACTGCTGCCAGCTCGTAAAAAAACAAAGTCCTGTACTCATGCTATTAGGTGAGTACAGTTGCAAAAACATTGAGAAACAGAATTGGAAATAACAGACAGTAAGGTGTATACATTATATGGTTCCAAGTACCTATTCCTGCTATTTAAGTCTCTTAAAGTTGTAACAAGAGTAATTTTATGTTCACTTTTTTTATCAACCAACAAGATAGAAATTTACTTGCAGATATTAAATACATTGTTAGTCTCTTTTTACCTCTATATAAATATAATAGTAACAATCTAATACCCTATGCTCCGTCATTCTCCTCTAGATTGTCATAATACTGCATTATTGTAGTCACTTTAAGTACATCAAGGCTTACTCATGTAGGTACTTGTTTCTTGTAGGAATTTATTACGATTTATGGACAGCGTTACTCAGCTGTTGATAATTCAGAATAAATCTCACTCACCAAAGAAAGTATTTAAACAATAAGTCGTGCGTAAACTGCGTTTGCCTTTAAATCTCTCTTGGGACAACAAATTTTCTCTTTGTGACCATACCATTGTTACAAAGTATGTGCACTTTGGAACGAAATAAAATGCTTATGTTCACAATACCACACATAAGATTCGTTTAAAATAAGTGTTTATGTTTTAAACAAACCATCGCATATACTTGACCTTAAAATAATGGAATCCGGGACATAGCCTTTTTTAACGTACGCGTCTAAGTTACCCGATATTCTAAGTATTAAGTACTCGATTTTAAAACACCTTAAACATTTAAAATCATCGTGAATTTGTTTAGAAACCAAAAGAATTTAACTAATTAATACTACGAGTACCTAAATCAGCCTTCTTATTTTATTCATACAACACTATTTCTTTGACTGAAATTATCCAATCACTCTCACTGTACAAACTACTACTTGATGGATTTCATTGAAGAAAACGCAAACAACACACCGTTAAGCCATCACGCACTATCATTGAGTTTCATAAGAACGCAATGAATTGTGATGAAAGTACTAACTAATGAATCATCATGCAAACTTGTACATCGGAGTACCATACGATAGACGGCAACCGATTCTTTTACCTCTACACACACGGGTTATGTACAAACATACTTGGCAAATATGAAAAGAATAAACATGCGTACAGTGAAAGTGTTACTGAAAACATCCTTGTATGTTTATATTGTTCGGTTTTATAGAATTAACTTTGTTGTTTCGCTTTCAATAATTCAATATAATGAAACATTAACAAACGAAGTGTTCATGTATTTTATTAGCTCTTTCATTGTTCTACTGCTGAATATCTATCTTTTCTCATAATGAGTTGAGCCAGTTTCCCACGCTGGCCAAATGCAGATAGACATATTTCATGCACTTTAGCAATCGTTAATATTCTATAATATGTATATTATATTATGTATGTATATATGTAGTTTATCAGTTGTCCTGTTACCATAACAAAGGCTCTGTGTAGTTCGTGATCGGATGGCCGTATCTGAGAGTGTCCAAAGATATTGAGATTCTACCGTGAGCAGGTTTAATCGCGTTATTTTCCTTGAAATGTCTATTACATTTTACATACACAAACGCTTGCGAAACACAATTTAATCATAGCAAAATGAATTATAGTAAACGTGAACAGACAGTTCATTAGAGATAATAGAATGGATGTTGTGCACGCATGTACGAATACATGATACGTTCTCGGCTCGAGTTACGCAACGTATATAAAACGTAATTCTGCGTCAAATCGCTAATTGTCAGAATTTCTCTCTCAAGCTTTCCGTTTCCCATTCATCGGCACCTGACCACATTCTCGGCGCAGACCGAAGCGTTTAGAAATTGGAATCGGACACGAGTGTGAAAAAATGAAGTTGTGCAATAAACCGCGCTAGATGTTCGGATGGAAAGTTCGTGTATGTGACGTATATGTTGCAATCACGATTGACTACTGCATTCACAAGCATTGATTTGATACATATGTAGAAAAACAGCTGTTTTTTTTCTTTGTGCAATAGGTTATCTATACGGATAACTTATGATCACTTATACAGAATACAAATATAGCAATTACACTGTAACATAAAAAGTGCACAAACATTACTTCTTTTCTTTATCGTCGAAGGTAGACTCGTGATGAGTAGGTATTATATCTATAATCTACTGGTTTTCTGTCACAAAGAAACTGTCTGAAGTGTGCAATAAATATTTTAATACCACATTAAATATGGAATAAGTTATCACTTAACAGCATGCGGTTAGCATACTTGTCAATTACTACATAGAAAAAAACTCGAGACTACTGTGAATCAAATTGAGTCACGTAGACTAAATCAATCATAAATCAGCTTTTTTTTCAATCAAAACAGTTAACATTTTAGATGGAGCATTGATGAGAATAATCGACTTTCAAGATGCTGTAAACATTTTCTGAATCGTAAATGATATACGTAAACTGATTTGTAAACTGATTACCCTGTACGCACCATTTTATGCATTTCACCTGTAAAATCATAATATGCAATCTTCTTGAAATGATCTTAAACGAAACATTTTTTACTCTACGAATATTGATATAGGTACTGTCTGTACCTAGCAACAGTAGCAACGCTTTAGGTATAAATGACTAATAGCTATTTGACATTTTACAAAAGTAGCAATAATTATGCAAAAAAATCAGAACTTCAGCCGTAGTCAGACATAAGAACATAAGCACAGATAGATAACAAAATCTATCATTCAAATGTCTAGTTGTCAAAGAATGAACCCGGGTTCTCAGCGCGGGCACGCGACACAGTGACCTTTGTACCACATGATTCTTCGAACCGATATAACAAATCGCGTGTACGATTTAATGAAAAATCAAACATCTCAAATCGCATCCAAATTGGTATAGTATTACTCACGGTTCTCACCGCCAATGTATTACGGCGATAAATTCTCACCCGCCTCCCATGACCATAAAAAATCATTTAAATGACAAATTACTTGTTTAAAAACAGACGGAAACAAGCCACTAACCTTTAAAGCGTGGTAAATAACATATTTTAATGAATATGCTCTTTATAAAGCATTTCTCATGCGGTTCTCTGCCACAATAAATATTTTACAACACAATTAAAGTTGATAATGAACATTCTAGTCATTAAGAAAAAAAGTATCAAAATAAATAAACATTTTGTAGTTAAAGTAAGGCAACTATATTAAGTATGGGTTTTATATTTAAATTGTCATGTTTTATCAAGTAACGTCATTCAATTACAGTTCACGGTTGGATAGATCTCCCTTATCAGATGAGCAAGGTTAAGGCCAAAGGTTTCCACGCTGGCTGAAATTTATTTTTCATTTTATAAGTAATCAACAAACGTCAGGCTTACGTAGCCGTTTCATATGTTATTAGTATGACACATGTTACTTTCTACGAGGTGCTATGTGAGTGGTGTCAATTTGCGCGGAGTGAGCGTTTAACGCAATATTAATATGCTCATGCGCATTACTATACGGGTAACGATCGTACAAAATCATATTTTACATCGAATTTTTCGCAATAATTCTTGATACAATTATTTTTAATTAACTCATTCGCATAGTAATGTGACAATGTTTTTACATCAGCAAAATAAATGAAAGGTAAGGAGAGAAAACTTTATAACTTAATGTATAATTGCAAAAAAATGTGTAATTGCAATTATTTTACTTTACAAAATTATATTCATTAAATCAATAGTACATTTGACTTCTACGCACATTGACGTTAAGCTTTGATACATATTAACTACACAATATATGACGGGGGCATTGCCGTGCCCCCAGTACCCAATGCGATCTTATAAAGGCCCTACGGTAAAATACTTTGTATATTAATGCTAACGAAAAATATATCATTCATAAATAAAGAAGAAAGAATGCTTTCTCTTAGATACACTCCTTGAATTTTATTGAAGAAAAAAAAACTGTCATAGATAAAAAATTCTAACCCATAAAATCTATTAAACAACTGTACTTATATATGATTAGAATTATCTGAATATACTTATAAAACCGAATTATTTTAATTTTTTTTAATTATTTATACATAGGTATAAAGAAATTAAATACAAACTACATCTACCTTTCGAGATGGATTCCTGCACCATAGATAAGATTTATCTTTTCCAACTGCACTGCGTCAGATCTCATTACGGTGAGTTATTAGCCTTTTTGCTGACACTTCTTTGAAACCACTCAACAACAAGATTTATTAGAAAATTAGAATAGAGTTACGCGCTTTGTTTGTTATTATTTATACGGTTGGTTACATGTGTGAGAACACATATAACTGGGTACATTACGAATATCGATACCGCTACGAAAATATCGAATACGGTTCAATAATGACGTTTGTAGGCCATTGCAGTGTCCATTCACGTCGGCGACACTGTGCCCGTTCAAGGTTACAGCTTTCACATAATCAGCTGTCTAAAGCCTAACCTAACTAGCCCACGTTTCCTGTCGACTCTTCATTGTTTCAGACTATAGTCAGCAGATTAATAAGTATGATGCAATTCTTAAGAAATGATAAAGAAGTCTCATTTCTTTAAATGATCACAAAATCTATTGAACACAAAAACTAATTCTCGTAATTTCTGGTTTAAAAAAAAATACGATAAATTTGAAGTTTATTATAAATATGTGGAAATAATTAATATTAATAACTGAGATTCGATATACTTTATAAATGTAATTGTTTAAAGTTTGTAAATACTTTTTACAGTGTAATAGCGTTGTCAATTTTAAGTTTCGGGCCGCGAGAAAGTAAAATACACAAAAAAGTCGCCAAGTGAGTTTCTCCCGCCAAAACAGAGATCATTGACCGATTGACATTCGATAGACCTGGTCGATACCGCGTCTGTATCAGGAAAACCACATACGAGTTACACTGGCAAATATGTATACAATAAACTCAGAAACGATTTGATTTATTCGATCGTTACTGAATTAGTGAATAAGGTTTGAAATCACCTGAAATGATAGTTAACATTCAATACGAAATAATAAAATCGTGTGCTTAAAAGAAAAATGACTTGGACTAGAACTGAATATTTAATTTAACGTGTTTCTTGGAGCATAAAATTAAGAAGGATTAGATATGTACATATATTTCAGTATAAAATTTTCTCTATTCACGATTTGAATTCAAAATTGCACACGCCTTTTAATTTGCAAACTTTAATGAAATAAATGAATACAAAAAAAGCGGTTAAGTGCATCATCAAGATTAAACTCATTTGGGCGATTTATCAAGATTTCCGTTATTGAGAAATATTCTTCATTAAACTAAACTCTTATCCAAATTCAAAAACTCCTCACAAAAAACCATTTAATAAAATTAATTTACAATATTAACGAATCCAAAATTAATCCCATCTTACATTCGTCAACAATTAAAACGAACATGACAGAATGTACCAAAGGTCAGTGATTTCTTTTGCAACTCCTTACGGGGTTGATTGACAGTGGCGATGAGCCGTATTACATAAGAGTGAAGGTTGATATTGCTCTGTACACATCAAAGAGAATATTGCAGGCTGTATTCGGAACGCGGCGGTTCCTTCGAAACCCGCATTCCAATCGACGTACCACTTGCGTGACATTTGCATTAACGTACTTGAAGCCTACATACAAATATACTTATACCTACAATTTATTATACGCTCTATTATTAGTGAACGAAGGTTGATAGTTATTTTTGTTGTATCAGCTCTGGCGCTCATAATAATTCAATTAATGGCTAGTCTAAGTTTCATTATGAGCATCTAATTGTGATTGAAAAGTCATTCGCTATTCAAGCAACTACGCAATCAACTCATGTGTTTATAAATAATTCGCCTTGCGTGGGTTTCTATAAATAATGCTTGCATTTTTAAAACAAGTATAGAGAAATTAATTCCACTACCGCTTGTCTTTTCAGATCCATAATCTACTTATGTATAATAACATTAATTTTATGACCAATACCCGTCTTTAATAAGTGCAGTTATATTTATACTATTATATATTATTATGTCAATACTGTGATGTGTGGGATTTTTTCAAATAAAGTGATTTTATCAATTATAAGATGTAGATTATATAAAATCAAAAAACAGACCTTTTCATAG
>DWGJ01003073.1:0-14144 GCA_018246895.1 Aspitha aspitha aspitha | reverse complement strand
AAATAACATATTTATCCAGAATATAGATTTCCAATTCCTTTTTAAATTTGCGCTCATCAACTAATTTCTTTATACCTGAGGGTATTTCGTTATAAAGCTGTGCCCCTTCGAAAGTTACAGTTTTACGTCCGTAATTTGTTCTTGTTCTGGGTAGAACCAGATAACTCGCTCGGCGCGTAGGTTTCTTGTGCGTTAGTTGTCTCGAACTTGTGAATGATAAATTGGTATGGAGTGTGCTCTTTAATATTTTTCTTACGAGAGTGCATGTATTGTAAATATATAATTGTTTAATGTTCATTAATTTAGTTTCTGTATATACTTTTGCCGTGGGTGTTAAAAAATGATAATTAAAAAGAATTTTGATAATTTTATTTTGTATAATCTGAAGGTCGGCTAGTTTTGTTTTTGCGGCGCTACCCCAGATTTCGATTAAATAAAGTAGATGGGATTTGACTAATGAATTATAGATGGTGTAGCGTATCTGACGAGGGATACACCGACTGATGTTTCGAAGTGATCCAGATAATGCTGAGAGCTTAGTTCTTATGTGTTCAATCTGTGCGCTCCAGTTCAAGCAGCTGTCCATTCTAAGACCAAGATATTTTTCGCAAGTTTTTTCTTCCAGAACTACATTGTTGATTTTAAGAGCTTTGTGCGGAGGGATAATTTTATTTTTTGCCTTATAGATGACATAGGAAGTTTTTGATGTGTTGATTGTTAGGAGGTTATGCTGAAACCAGGAGCATAAAGTATCTAGATCTTGCTGTGCCTTATTAATAATATCACTTAACGTCGCTCCAAAGTAGAATAAACTAGTGTCATCCGCGTATAGAGTTAAGTGACCTTGTAACTGTACTTCCTGTATATTGTTCACGTAGATTAAGAATAGCAAGGGTCCTAAAATCGATCCTTGTGGAATACCGCATGTGATTGGTAACGTTTCACTTTGGGTGTTTCCAATCTTAACCGACTGGAGGCGAGTCGTTAGATATGACTGAAACATTTTTAAAGCCGATCCACTTATGCCAATCCTTTCTAGTTTTTTAAGTAGTAACTTGTGGCTAACAGTGTCAAAAGCCTTTTTTAAATCTATAAAGACACCAAGACCAATATTTTTGTTGTCTATGTTTAGTTTGATTTTGGTGACAAGATCAATAGTAGCTGCGAGGGTACTGCTTTTATTTCGAAATCCGTATTGGCGATTGGAAATGAAATCAATAGAATTTAAGTATTTTTCTAAACGGCTATGGATGACACATTCTAAAATTTTGGAAAGTACCGGCAAGACTGAGATTGGTCTGTAGTTTCCTGGGTCAGTTTTGGGTCCTGATTTATAGATAGGAGTGACCTTTGCTACTTTCAAGGTGTTAGGAAATTCTCCACGCAACAATAAATCGTTGAAGCATCGTGTCAGGTCACTTGCAATCAACGTACTAATACACTTAATTGATTTTGTATTGATTCCATCTAACCCTGCACTACAGTTGGAGTCTAGGTTTTTAATAATTTTGACAATTTCGGTTGTGTTGCATGGTTCAAGTGTATGTAGCTTGGAGGTATAGACGGTGTATGGTAAGGCAAGTTCAAAATTTTTATGGTATGTGTTTGGTATTTTGCTAGCTAGCAGAGTACCTATCGTGGAAAAGTACCGGTTGAATTCGTCACAAATATCTTTGGTGTTAGTTATTAGCTTGGACTCTAGTATAAGTTTTGAAGGGCCACAACTTTGTTTAATTTTATTTAAAGCCAAATTATTTATCAAGTTCCACATCTTCTTTGGTTTAGTAGCGAATTTTACAAATTTATTATAATAGTACTTGTCTTTTGTTATTTGAATTAGATTTTTTGTGTACTCCTTTTCTGTTTCATAGTTCGCTTCTAATGTTTTATCGGTCATATTGTTTTTAAATTCGTTCCACAGGTAGTTTCTTCTATTTATTCTTTCAATTATATCTCTATTTATCCAGTCCTTTTGGGGTACATTAAGTATTTTTGTCTTTATTATTTTAGATGCCTTAATATAGCGCTTTATAGTACTTTCAAGTCCTGTGTAATTATTATTTAATTTATTTAATTTTTCAGGCCCAGTTTCTTCAAATAAGTTGTGTAGTTTTGTGTAGTTTATCGCTTCGTATTTATAGTGTATTTTTGGTGGTGGCTTAGTTTTTTTTAACTGTATATAAATTTGCTTGTGGTCAGAAATTGACGAGTCGATTAGAGACATATGAAAGTTGTCTTTTTTCAAGTTTGTGCACACATGATCTAAGATTGATTTTCGTGTCATCGAGTCCCTTGTACAAAACTTTTTATGGATTTTATTTACAAATATATGGCCAGCTTCATTCACTAGCCCCTTGTACTGTTTACTCTTTCTATCTTTGGCCAATAGATCAATATTAAAATCGCCGAATATTATGGCCCTATTTCTTTGTGATAATTGGGTGCTATATGTATCAAGAAAGTTTGCCAAATTTGTATCACCTGGATTATAGACTACTCCAACTTCCAATGCGTATTGCTCTAGTTTTATCCATAGATAATTATTCCCACCTATGTATATGGATTCCGATAAGCTGTGTTTTAAATTATTATGCACGTATATAGAGACCCCTCCTCCTTTTTTGTCCGTCCGATAATTATAGTAATGTGTATAGTTATTAAGTTGGAGTTGAAGGCCTTGAGTTTCATTTCGTATCCATGTTTCCGTCAGTAGAATTAGATGTGCAGAGGTTGGTAATGTTTGGAGGATACATTTCAATTCGTCGAATTTTCCTTGTTTTTTGATGCTACGTGCATTCATATAGAAAAACGTTAATCGAGATTTGTAAGTTTTGAGGTCTTGATAATTGCAGACTACTTCATACGTGTTCTTGTTTAGCGTTGGGTCCATGGGTGTATTGGAGTGGGATGGTTTTTTGGCGTAGTTTTCGTCATAATAGTAGGTGTTCCATGAATGTACTTTATCGTCAGGTCAGGTTCACCATTATTTATTCTGTGGGCTAGCTCATCTTTAAGATTTTGTAGGTACTTTTGCTGTGATGGTGTTTGGTCGGAGTAGATTTTGATTGTTTCCGGGAGTTTATGTTTATTACGTAGAAGTTGCTTGACCGGTCCCTCGCTTTCATAGCAGATTTTAATTCGCCTGTTTTTCCCCGGGTTATACTTGCCGAGTCGTATAACTTTCACGGGCTTTGGAATATCGTTATTCACCAAACAAGTAATATGTCTGATGTCACTTTCATCCCTAGCCATTCTTTCTTCGGCGGTGGATGAGGTCTGTTCTGGTAAACCCATTATAATCAAATTTTTCTCTCTGTCCTTGCGCTCTTGCATTTCACGAATTAACAGTTCGTTTTGATAAAGCTGAGTCTCGCATCGCATTAATACTGGTGATGTAGTTGGATACGCGGTTTTTACTGTATCAAACTTTGATTCTATCGATTTTATTTTGCTCTCGTTTATAGATATTTTTGTTTCGAGTTGAGTAATTGTGCTTCTGATATTGTTTTGTTCACTCGCAATGCTTTGTGAAGACGTTTTGATCTCACTAATTTGTGTTTTTAAATCTGTAATATTTTCACTGATGTGCTTTGTATTTTGTTCGTTAGTAGATTTGATTTCGGCAATCTGACCTTTTACTTCAGAAATACTGTCCTGCATTTTAATATTTATTTGTTCATTGGATTCCATGTATTTCTCCAATAAAGATGTCATACGAGAGAGCTCCATACGCATTTCTTGCATTTCTTTAGAGCATTTGCAATCATTAGTAAATGGATTTTTTCTTTTCCGCAATGTAATTGAGGAGTCCGTCTCCATATTTCGTAGCACCGACAGGTCGGGTTGCGATGAGCTGTTCGTCACCCCTTTAGCGGGCGAACGCAGTACACTCATTATGTGTGAATGGTTTATTCGTTATATTAGCAAAGGTGTTCCAAATTAAGTAGCAAAGTACAGTGCGCGTATGTAGCGGCAGGGTTTTATTGGTTTCTACTTTAGCCCAGCAATGTACGGCATGTAAGCGTAATGATGACCGGGATTTTAAAATATTGGTATCATCGAGTGTTGTGCGAGCGAGTCGAAAAATAGCAGCTTTACCGTTTCCTCGAGGTGGAGAGGGGAAGGGGGCCGCTGCGCGCACGGGCTCGGGCTGTCTAGTTCTTCAATTAACAAAACACATTGCACGGATTCACTTCTATTACTTAGGATGCAAGTATTATGTTTGCGTAACACTGAATATTTATTTTGCGGAGCGACTTTCAAACACGTCTGTCACAGTAAACGAACGACGGTAGAATCTTTACAGTATAGTACTTTACAGTACAGTACTTTAATGATCATGCCTAGGTACTAATAACTGAGAAGATGCTGATAAGTAAAATGTATAGTAAAGTAATAAAAACAAAAGAAGCGGATAAATAAGTAAATGACTATGGAAATGAGCATGTGTTACCTTACGGCTGAGTGTGGGGGTTCGTCTACGGAGAGCGCATAGCGCCGTAGAGGTCGACGTAGAGCACTGGCCGGTAGCGTAGCCCGCCCGCTGCTGCTACGTAAGTCTGGCGCAGAGCCGAATCTTGCACGATCCTTTGCTCTCTCACCACTGCTTCTGTGCCATACACACTCTGCCCTATTTCCTCAAGAAACCTGTGACTCCAATAATGGATGACAGGCCGCTTGTCTACATGTAATTTTTACGATACTCTAAAATGGTGAATGTAGTAAGCATAACAAGCAATGCTTCTACTCGTGACAATTATTGTTGAAACTTACACATTACGTATTTTGCTCAGTCGTAACATGTACAAAGTACCATGGATATGTATATGTTCAATGATGTCGCCAATGGCTTTTTTTACCATTGGTTATGTCTATCTGTCAACAAAATCTGTTGAATTGCTTTAATGCGCATACCTGCTACAAGCGTGGGGCGGTCGAATCCGGTGAGGAGGTGCCAGCGGGAGCGAGTGTGGTAGCGGCAATACGTTAGGCAGGCGGTAGACGCCGAGTTGGTCGATGCGGGCGGGAGCAGTGCAGGGCGGGCCACGGCGAGGGATGGGCCGCGGCAGTGTCTGTGGCCTCGCAGGTGTCACCTTCGCAGCGCTATCCCGAGCCTCGAATGTCATGACGCAAGCAGCGACCACGATGAAGCCTAAAAGTAACATTTATAGCATAACTAATCTCGTGACAAGCATTTATATCTTTTAATAAATCGATGACATGTACTAAATTGATTGGTTTGATTTAATTTAAAGCTTATTTTCTTTTTTTAGGACAATTAAATAAAAGCTTGTTTTAAAAAGTTTTTTACCGTTAAGTTTTATTTACGTGTTAAACATGATATGTCATTCTGAAATAATATATAGGTACACTTGAAATGTACTTTTCATATATGTAGGTGCCGGAGCCGGAGTGGTTCTGGAGATTGGGTAACACAATTACCCAATATCTTAAAATATCACATTTGATTATACTTGATTGTAAATAAATACAAATGCTTTTCATTATACAATATATGAGCTAGATAGTTTAATGTTATCTTTAGCTACATACGGCTTAAATATTATAAGCAGATATGTTCAAACTTCGCGTGTAGTTACCTCCTATGAGTATAAATGTAACCAGGTGTTCCATAATTATAACAAATGCCAGTACCTCCAAAGCCCATAACAATGGGGCCGGCGTAAGATAAGTTATTAAGATGAAAGCCGCGAGCCTCATCTTTGACCGACACCGTGGCGTTCCCGCGCACTTCTTGAGCCACTGAAAGCGTATCTGCGTAGTATCCTGTAATATTGAACATTTTTTACAAATTAAAATAAACTCTATCGTATTTTATGTTTTTACAAGTGGTACCTAGTATGTGGTTGTGTAATAGCGTACATAAAGACTCTTTGTATATTAAGTCAATTTCCTGGTTTATTATGCTTTGTTTTACAACTTTATTAAGTATTATTTCAGATTTAAGTATAGTTATTCACCATTTTTTTCGCGGAATCAATAAAGTATCCAGTAAACACCCACATTAAAACCAGTATTATAGTTTGATTATAAATGTAACAAAGCATTTGCTATTCAAAGCACTCTTGACTAGTATTTAATCGATATTGTTTCATGTTCATTTAGTTTTTACTCATGTTGGTCTATAGTTCAACTGTAATGATTATCACGTGCGGGATTCAGAACGTGTGTCTCTTTTCAGGTATTAGCTAATAAGTTCTGACTCGTACCTATTATTGCCATAGCTGTTCCTAGTAACATGAGCAGCAACCCTGCAGAGAGCGCGCGGCACGCGTGCCATAGACATTGTGAGCTCATCTTCCCCCGGACCACCTGGAATGTTATAAGTTGCTGTATTTATTGCATATGCTTCAACATTTAAATCGTGGCTCTATTTACCACAGCAGTTTGATGTTTATGGAACTAAATATATGTATATTCTTGTTATTATTATTTTACTATTCAGAACGGTTATCATTTTAGAACCCTTAACAGTTTCTACTCGTAATTTAACAAAACACGAGATTATGTAGTCTAAAGTTTTTCATATTTACTTATGTCGAATGGTTAAAATGGAATTAACTGCTGTGTAACTTTAAATTTTGACGAATCGTGAATAAAAACGTATGTACAAAATATCTTTATTTCGTACATAATGTTTCCCTTGTTGTTTACGCATTGTACAAATGTATTACCAAAGATAAATAATACCGATCGTTTCAATTTCCATTCACCCGTCACTTCGCGGATGATAATAGTTTTAATGTATTCATAGGAGTGAGTTGCGTGCGCAACAAGTACACAGCCAACTGTTGAATCTGCAGCTTCGTGGTCATATTCACAATATTTATTTTTTGCATTTTATTAAATTAATCATGCCGCTGCACCGGGGGCAAAGAAATGTGAATGAAACATTATCATATATACGGTATCTTTCTGTTATGCTATGCGTCGGAAATCTGAAAAATATTTAAGTTACTCGCATTGGTATTGAAGATTGTACCTGGACGTTCCAGGTGGCCCCGGAAGCAGGGTGCGCCCGCCGCAAGGGCCCCGTCACGCTCCGCGCGCGCCTCATGCCGACTGCCGCCGCCGCTCGCATTCTCTCAACTGCTGCGCACGCATACAGCCTCTCAGCTCCAGGCGGCGCGATTCAATAAACAAAATCGAAACTCAATCGTAGGACAATCGTTGAACCTTAACCGTGACGTATTATTGCATCGATACGGTAGTGAAATATATCTATGGATAAAATAGGATTTGCCGTAGTGTGTGTAAATTGTCCCTAGATTTTTTTTTAAATATAATTTTTATTTGTAATGGAAACTCCAAATCGCTAACAAATATCCAATTACATTTTTATACTATAGTGTAATTAATTTTTCATAGTTAATTGTGTGATTATGATTACCTAATGGGGAAGCAAACGCCAGCTATTTGAAGATAACTTTAGAATATATGAACACCCCCCAATAACCAACAAAGCATTCAAATAAGTTACAAATAAGAGATATGTAAGCATATGTAAGAAAATAGAGAACATAATAAGTAAATATTAAGTGCTTATACGAAAGTGTCAGTACTGTGGCATTGCCTAGTGACCTGCACATTGCCCTGGGCGGATAACAAAAAGTTTCCAAACAATTTTTTGTTAAATAAACTATACTAATGTAGGCATGACAATGCTGGGCTGTTTTGCATGTAATCATTATTTGGTTATTTGTTCAAACTGAACACCTGTTAAAAAATCGTGGGTATTGTCTACCTACCGATTTCTTATGTCTGATTACACTATTAATTTTATCAAATTCTGGATGGCACCGAACTAAACTGCGATTTCTACAAACCGTAGCGAAATGAGACAAGAGCGTCAATATACGACTAGCTATGTACATAGCATACGACCGGTCAAATAGTCTGGATTAGAGTTGGTTTTAAGTTTTTAATATTAGAAAACACATAAAGATTTGGAAACGATTTTGAAATCAATTCAATTTTTTTACTCTGCTTATTATTCCAAAATTAAATCAAAACACCATCAGATCAAGGCACACAGCGGTGTCAAGCCTAGTTCCGGACTGACGTAGACAGTGCGTGTACACATTATGTATTTGCATGACGTGTTTTCGTGTATTCTACCCTCTCCTTATAATTTGTTATCGTTACATATAAATGGATGTTATGCATACACATAAGTATTGTATTTATTCGTAAAAAAAATTGAGAAAGTTATGTCGAGTGGTTTTGTGAGATATTCTATTGAAAATCGGTTTAATCGAGATTTATCACTTCTCCTCAATCATTTTTATTTTAAACTAGCTGATGTCCCGGCAGACTTTGTTCTGCCCTATTTCATTTTTAAACATGTCCTTCTTTATGTATGCATATTGTCATACAAATCTTCTAACAATAACGAACACATAAAAGAAAGATTTATCCAACTTGGTGCAGTCGTTTGGAAGTTATGCGCGTATTAAACATTTCAGTGTTTCATTTTTATATTTACATATATATTGGATGATTGAACTGGGAAAAAAATACGAAATCCCTTTAAAAGCAAAGCATAATGTCTGAAAAATGCATTTTATTCTGAAGTATTTCTATAAACAAAATTTCCATTCATCTATCGACCGATTAAGAAAATTTAATATTAAAACAATTACTGATGTAAATGCGTCTAAATTCACAGACGTCGGGCAAAGTCGTATTAATAGTCGACGATTGTGCATCTAAAAGGTTTGTCCAGTGATGTGGATCACAGGCTGCTGCGGGAGGGGGCGGCGGGAGCACTGTCACGTGGAGTTCGAGGCGCCGGCGCGGCCGGGTCGCCCGGGCACTCGTCCGGGCTCGCGGCCGCGGCATTCCCTTGCCGGCAGCCGGCCGCTACGTTATGTGCGCCCCCGTTCCAACGGCCGTGTGCGTCGCGGCTTTCCGCCCAGCGGCCATAGCATTTCGAGCCCGCCGCGGGCCTCGCGTCGTCGCCGGCGCCTTCTTGCTTTGAACGCTGGGCTGCATGGTGGAGCGCGCCGTGCGGGGGGCGGGGAGGCAGGTGGCCTCGCGCAGGTGCGGCCCGCGCACGGCCCGGGGCCGCATTAGCAGCGCGTGGAGGCGCGGGCCCGCCGCGGCGCGCGCCCGACCGCCTGCTCGCGCTCATGGAGCCGCCATGGGAGCTCGAACTCGAGCTACGGAGGCACATCGAGACCTGCGCCTGCACCTGCGACCACATGGGCTACGGGAACTACATGGACTATCAGGTCGCACCGCCGGCTCACGCTTGCATCTGCCGCGCGATCACCTCGCCGCACGCCCACGTATGTGTCGATTGTCCGTCCGACCCTTCATTCCCGCATGTTTCTCTCTTCGGTCCGATAGGGACCGATTCCACGCTGACCTTGTTTAGTGTCTGCACGTTATACGCACTGTGTCTACTCTATCTGTTGTTGTACCTACTTAATATGTAACCGCCGTGACAGGTTACTGTTGTGACATTATATGTATATGTAATTAAAGCTCGGGCACTATACATTTCATGTTTTGTTTACTTTAAAACATGTTTTTCATATAAATTATAGATGTTTGTTTCATATGTTCTATTTTCATTTCATTTCATCTGACATATACATATGTATGTACTTGTTTTTAAATTACTATTTCATAACTCATATATGTAACTTTTAACGCTGTCTTAGAACAAATGAAATACTAAGTAACTAAAAAATTATAATGAATTTATAATATTCCTTATAAGTCACAAAGCTTTAAAAATGAAAATCAAATTCATTTATCTTTGATAGTTACACTATTTAGTCGTTAGATATGGATTAATAAAAACGTATTCATACTCGTATGACAATAAAAAATTTTAGAATGAAAAATATAAATTACATGGTTTATTTCCGAAATAAATTTCAATTTATGTCAACAAAACGCGGCATTAAGTTCGCCCATTGTTATTTTTATTTTTAAAGGTGGAATAAAGAGTAGGTATTGAATAAATAAAAAAAATTTAATTAACAAAACTTTGTTTTAATATTATGTAAAATTAGGTATAGTAAATTTGAGAGAAATAACGCTTGGGATATTGTAATTGCAAATATCTCAATGCAAATATATATTACTACCTACTAAGAATGATCCAATTACTATCGAAAATTCCATAAAGAGAGTTACCGTTATCAATTCTTAAGTCGTAGCAGTTCACTCGAATATACGTAGATACGAGTAAACAGGTGCGAATTCATGTATTATTTAGACACTTCGAAAATGTGTTAGGAATTTATTTTGCGATTGATTGCAACATTGCTATACTGTTTTGATAAAATAAAAGTTTAAAAGTAACAACAGTTTTTTGGTAAATATAAAACAGTAATACATTAACTATATTTTACTATTAAACAATAACAGTAACGCAAACGCAACAAATGTAAGCGCAAATATCAATATAAAAAAACAGAATATAATAGAAGACGTGGAGGTATATTTTATTCCATTTCAACTTTATTTGAAAAATAACGAGAATTAGAATATACCTGCCCAACCCTTAGTGTCACTGCCTTGTGTCGTGTTAATAAGTTTTACGGATAACAGTTAAATGAATAGCGTTTGTTCGATAGCATGAAAGTTAAACATTAAAGTTAGGTGGTGCTTCCATTCAAGATCAATGTAATTAGTAAGTCTGTTATTACTTTAACGTAAAACCTTTGCGATCTTTCACTTCCTATATATTAAGAGTTGCGTATTATGTCATCTACATATCTTTGGATTTATTCGTTTTGAACATAATATAGAGTAAAACAGTCCGATAAAGAATACTGATTCTGTTTTAGTCATAATTATAAGTACCATGAAAAGGCACAAATATGTTTTAATATATAAAACACCACTAGGAATAAAAAATAATCTACTATACTGTAATATAAACAAATTAACAAATTAAAGGTTTAATATTAGGAATGTACTCAAATTAAACTAAATCAAAACAGATTTCTTTAGATTTAAATGTCATTTAAAACTATAGATCCTGCAACTTTCTACAAATTCGCGAATATAAATTTGTAGAAAATTTTGTGAATTCTAATTTTCTCGGAGTTTTAACAATAGGTACGTGCGCCATTTAAACGGTTTCAATAAACGCTATGATTTTTGAAGTCGAATGATATATTATAGAAACACACGTTCTATAAGATGACACCGTATGATGTTTTGATGACAGTGTGTGATAGCTAATTTTAATAATTCAGCAATAGGATCAATAATGTTATTAACTGCTTCATGTTTAAATGTAAAGTAAAGCAATAAACCACGTAACTTTTAAAATCAAATGAATATATGTATAAAACTATCCAAATATAATAAAATACACTCTGACCCGATGATCGCTCTTGTAAAGATGGGCAGTCGTATTTTTATTGACTATGCTTTATGCATGATGCACAATGCATTCTTTTCAATCTTCTTTTGAAATCCGTACTGAAATATTATTTGTTATATTAAACTATTATACAAAAGATTCAGATGGAGAAAATGTGGTGCTTTCAAATTTGTTGTATTCTTGAGTTATATAATCTGAATTGATGACGGGAGATTGACATTTTTGTGGAATTAGTTGTAAGGTATGTTTCGTATTTGTATTTACGTAAGTACTTACATATTCTGCAAATATTGTTAGGTTTCCACTTTAACACTTCATCGATCTATCTTCGAATACCAGGGAAAACATTGGTTTTAATCTTTGCCTAGCGTAGCGATTATAAGTAATTACCACCAGTAAAATAACTTAATTTTACTACCTGGGTGACAGAACTTCTACAGATGCTAATGTGTAACTTAATCGAATTTTTTTTTTCGTATTTCAAAAGAGTAGCAAACGAGCAGGCAGCAATCACAAGTGGCCGCTGCCGAACATAGACATCTACAACCGACTCATAATAGGGCTCATCCTATCAGAAGTCGGTCACAGATGCGATGTCACTCTTGAAGACTAAGATAGTCGCCTCGGGTGTACACGTGAACCGGCATTTGAGCCGAAATAGGTGTGGCGGTGATACTTTCCCGGGCGAACCGTACACGGGTTGTCCCATCTTCAGCTTTTTCTTTTTATAAATGTAAATTTGTTTCCTTGAAACTGGCTTTAACAATATCTGGGTTAATTTGGCACCAGAATAAAATAAAAATATTATTTTAAAATGGACGTAATTTAGTGTTGTTTAAATAGCCACATAATCAGCTAATTGTAAGTGTTTTTGAATAGCTTACTTAGTAAAGCAGCGCCATTTATTTTTTAAATATCATACATTGACAAAATACCAACGCTTTTTTGCTCAATAACAGATCTGATGATATTACAAAAATATAAATGCATTTTTTTCAGTGAACGGATTATCACGGAGATGAGACTTATGTTTATAGATCAATTTTGATAGTAAGACTACCTAAATAAAAAACATCTTCAAAATCATTTAAGCCGTTTTGGTGAACATATGTACAACAATTGTTCCTTTAAATTATATGATCACAAGTTTATTTTGCAATTGCAGTTTGCACTTTCTTATCCATAGAAATATAAGCCATAAAATAAAATGCCAACCTTGAGCTCGATTTTGTATTGTGATTTACGCAGTTATAGCTATATAAGACACAAGATATGTCACGTAAATTCATTTATTAAATAAACAATAACCTACACGTATATATACCTATTGCATAATTTAATGTAGGTAAGTAATTTGTCGTTAGTTCTAGTTCTACAAAGTTATTTATTCATTGATTGTATTTATTTATTTCTTATGGCTTTTTCATTTAGCTATAGGAGTTCGTCATCATTCCTGTTGCGAAACACTAATTTAGAAATTTCAATGATATGAAGACTATGTCACCAATTTATTATAAGACAAAGCTTTGGCATTCTAACGATATTACCACACCACATTGTGGGTATTTATTTTGGTTACAATTTGGCGCTTGAATCGACCAAGCCCGTAATATGTGTCTAGTAAATATTCTCATACTTATAGCGTACTCCATTGTCAAAAGTTTGCGGCACGTATGTTATTGTTAAGAATGGTGTACAAAGGCAGGCAACGTGAAATTGTCACTTCTTTAATCTTCATAAGTAAATGGACTTGTGCTTTTAACAACTTTTTCTTTTGGTGTCCGTTAGAGAGAAGTAGATAGAAATTTGAAATATTGCTCCCACATTTGCAGTTATCGTAATAAAGCTTACCTATGTACCTATTAATATAAGTTAATAAGTATATGGTATAATATAGTATATACCTACCTATTAATAAAAGTTGAGTTTAAATACTATAATAACTTAAGATTATATAAGTGTTTGGTAATTTTTTTGCGTGAAAGTTACATTACATAACATCTACAGAATACTTTTAGGGATAAAATACAATAGAAAAAGTGGTACGTCGAACTTCAGCTTGCTTATATTTTTGGCCTTATTATAAAAACGTACAATCGCCCTGCTTTGGGATCATTCAAATTGTTGAAAATAGTCGGATTTTTAGTGAAAAATTGATCTGTGCTATCTTTGTTAAGTATTAGAACGGTCGGGCTCATCGGAGAGGGTTCATGTCTAATTTTAAATGGCGACCTAGTTGAAAAATTCGGTCGCCTCAAAAAGCTTCCATTTAAAAAATAATGGGTAAGTTTCACCCCCTTCCTTGTATAGAGTTAGGCGGATTACATAAACCTTAAAATTAGGCTATTTAGTGTCTGTTTTTTAACTCCCTGTAATGATGTGTGATGTATTCGTAGTAGTCGTAGTAGCTGAATATAATTAATTTTAATATACCGAGTTATTTGACTAGCAACAAAAAATTGGGATATGTCCTCTGAAGTAGTTTAAGTTTTCAATAATACCATCTAGGTGTGATTTTTTTTGTATGTTTACGGGCAGATAAATTTACTTTCCCTTATAACAAAACTGCAGATCTCTGTGGCGTAAATGTACTACTCTTCCTAAGTAGCTTTAATACCAATGTCGCTCTAGCGCGCTGTTCGCGGACGACAGCGCGTACTTCACCACTTCCCGTCGAGCTGAGCTTGCTGCGCTTCGGATGCAGCGCCTGCTCGACCTGCTGCCAGAGTGGCTGGACAAATGGCGCATGGCTGTCAACGTCGGTAAGACAGTC
>DWGJ01003072.1:0-14146 GCA_018246895.1 Aspitha aspitha aspitha | reverse complement strand
ACACAAAAGTAGTTTGACAATTCGAATCGGTAGTTTCTGAGATTAGCGCGTTCAAACAAACAAACAAACAAACAAACTCTTCAGCTTTATATATTGGTATAGATAACTCATTAGTACAAGATGTAAGAAGAAATATTAAATATTCTTTTTGAACTTTCTTGTACTGAACATTGCCTAATTGATTGAATAACACAATTCCATATAAGTCACGGGCCACATGTTTGTTTGAGTATTAAAACACTGAAATAAAAACTCCATGGATAATTTAGATGTCCTTAGAGTGCTTCAGTATATTATAACTGTAGAAAAGTGAACAGAATTGTTCATTGTCACAAAGAAAAAATATTTCAGAAGAGGTTTGTTTGTCGTAAAGCAATTGCAGGATAACGAATTCCGTTCATTATTCTAAACTGTAATACACGTATTCCATGTGGGATGTGACAAAATGGTGCAGTTACGTAGTATTGAATATAATTTTCAACGGACATTTCATATCTAAACGGAGAAACTTTTAATTTTGATGAAGACAGCACATTACAATAAAGCAAGGAAGAACGTTGTATTTGAATATAGTTTATGTAACCGACGCCGCGCACAAAGCGAATGACGCGCGGCGCGGCGCGGCGAGGCTCAGGAAACGAGAAAATTAGGAAGTGGTTATTGGTCACAATTGCGCCAACGGCTCGCAGCAACCACGGCCACTCGCTAGTTGTACACTTTGCGCCGCAAATAACCACTTTAGACACTGTTTAATTACGGTTATAACCCACATACGAGTTATGACGTTAATTTTAAATCTTCCCGCCATAAAATCCGCTCACACCTTTAGAAAATGACACTATAATATGCTTTACGTCATAATCTTATATCATCCCACGTTTTCCTTGTAATTTAAAATAGATGGAATCCGTGCCGCACAAGTTGATATCGGGTATTCATTCATACTCATATTTCCCCCCAAACCCAGTAATACAGGAATTCATAATATTTATAAATAATTATAAACATATATATATGCTGTTGTACTCTGAATGAATAATTGGCCATATTACATTGGCGTGCTGATATCTGTTTTTGTTTTTCCACGATATTCGCGATTGTTGACCACATTTCAAATTACTAAGACATTGCTTAGGACCAATGTCCTTTCCATTAAGCATGGAGTTGTGAAGGTCCGTCGCGCTTTACTGGTGACTCGTGCTTACGAGTCTACTGTGTTTGCGCCGAATTTGATTCCTTTCTTAATTAAATATTATTTTTTAAGGATAGCCCATTTCAACGAAAGAGAACAACAACGATTAAAAAATAACAATATAAACCTTATAACGAACAGGATAAATAGGTGCTACCGTTATAAAAGATAGAATCATTAATTTTCTTTACAAACGAAGACAGCAATAAGGCATTGAAAATTTACCGGCATAATAATAATAGCCAGAGGTAGTAGCGAAAACATTAAATGAATACATTTTCTGTGAATAGCACAATTTTATTCTCATTGTGTTCCATTTACAATGGGGTCGGTTGGCGAAAAAGCATCGAGAAGCTTTTTTGAAGTTGGGCGGTTGAGCCTTCGAGAACGATACGGTGTACTGTGGTGTGGGCGGCGGGCGGCGGGCGTCGTTCGAGACATGAATAGTCACGGCCGGCGGCGGGCCCTGTCCCTTGTACCCATTGCTCCTGTGCTCGTTATTTACAAACTCAATGAACACGCCGGCCTCCTGCCTTGACAGAGTATCAGTCATATTTCCCACGCGCCACCGCCATCTGTAGTCGTTCTCGCTTAAATCATGTTATAATGTGTTGTTTAAATAGTGTTTACCGTAGACCAAGTGTTTAGACCACATTTTTTTAAATACATAGATTTTTAAATACATAGCGATCACCGTGATTGAAAACGTCCTGTCGCCTCACGTGTCTACAGAAATAATAAAAGATGGTAACGTTGATCGTAAAGATAAATAATATCTTAGTACAGTGTTTGGCACGTTATGATTATACCGTCAATAAAGTAGAACGTATCACGATACTTTATTAAGAGTATAAAGTGTATTTAAGTGTATATATAATATTTAATAGGTCGGGCCATTATTGTGATAGGAAGATATATTTAGAATTTAGAAGATGCTCATGGACCCGGCTAGAGGTTACACCTACGAGACACTGAAGAGTCGTCTCTCTTCAGCGCCGCAACGAAGAGCACTCCACTTTTAAATTTTAATTGTTTACTGCGAATTTTCCTCAAAAAATACATACAAATAGATTTACAACGGTGTACATATGCAGCGAAAACAAGCTGAAGAAAATTCATCGAAAGAACGTATTATTAATTAATAAAATGGACATAACTCATATTAAATAGAGAATGTAGGCGGCGCATGATCCATAATTACATAAACGGGGAGCCACTCGGGGAAGATACAATGACTATTACACATGTGGCGTGCCGACGTCGAGCGTATCCGGCGGCGGGCGGCGGGCGGCGGGCGGCGGAATACCGCGTAAACAAACTGACTTTTTATAGACCACGTTTCTGCCATTCGTCTACCATAAGACTGTGATCTTCTGTTTAGTCTCTGTCTATTCTTATAAATTATCGTTCAAAAAAAGCGTTTCAACGTTACCACCAACTTCCATATACATATAAACATCGTATTCATTTCCAAACAAATTTAATGGCAGCATTTAGATCTCACTCGTATGTGTAATGTGTGCCCGCGATATGTTTTTTATTCTTCGAAAGTTTATAGTCTTCGAAATACTTTGTCGAGCGTTGTCCTCTGGCTAATTTTGATACCAGACGGCGAGAATGTTCATATTAAAATAAACACAAAAAGTGCGTTGATCGGCGCAATAGATCGAAACGATGCGAACTCGGAACGTATGACACAAAGTTTCTGAAACGATGTAATAATACATGTACAATTCGGTGTTATCGATTATAATAGAACTGTATTTTTAAAAAAGTTTTACAGAAACGACTAAGCCATAATCTCCAACAACAATCATAATCCTCCTACAACAATCATAAATCATAACCTTTAATAATTATCTAAGTGGCCGAAAAGAGTTCTCAGGAAATTTAAATAGTATTTAATAGCACCTACGAGTAGTAGTAGAGTACTCTACAGAAACAGTATTGGGAAAATCCAAAAAAAAAGATTTCTATATCATATATGTAAAATTGACAGGATTTTTATAGGTTTAATTCTAAACTTGGCTTACATAATTTCTTCTAAAGGTACATCATAGTTAATTTATACTGTAATGATTAAGTTAGCTAGCAGACATGCCCTTTAGCAGTTATAAGGATAGAATTGAGGTTGACTGTAAAACTGACTAAATATGACGCAAGCAATGTTGAAGCTACACTGTTCTGCTCAGAATAAGATAATTATATCAAGATCAATTAACCGTAATTGATCTCAACTGGACAATGTGTAAGTGTAAAGATGAAGGGAGCGCGCTCGACAAACGCGATTGTAGCGTGCTGCTTTTTGTTGGGAATTTACAATTAAACCGATTAAATGAATTTTTGTTTTCTCTTGTTGTATTTCAGTACCAATTTAAGAAGGCGAGCAATAAATACTTAAAATATTACATATTTTATTATATATTATAATACCAGTCTAAAATACTTTGATGTGACATTCATTTATTTATTGTGACATTTAAATAATGAAACAACACTAGGAATTCTACATGTTAATGAGAATTTATAGCCGTAGCAATTTCTTCAAACGTGTATTGGATCGAATACGTATCATGGTTAATGTGACAAACGAATAAGAGCTTGTTATTGTGAGCTAAGGAGACTGCGTCGGCGGTGCGGACACAGATAATGTTGAACAAGTTCAACGACTACTCCTTGCACCTAATTATTAATAAATCGTTTGCTCATTATCTTATACCCACACACGTATCATATAGTAGATTTGTTAATGTCTTGCAGTGACTGCATGTAACTATAAACATTAGATTACATTATTAGTACCTACTCTGGGATCAAAGGTTCAAAACTACCAAGTACCAAACCGATTTATACATTTCATTATGCAAATATGAGTCAGAACTGGACATTCCGACGGAATTCATCTCCATGCCTGGAATATTTAAATGATAGCTGAATTTATAATAAAACTTGTTATCATATCCTATCACCACGCTTCCAGGAGGAAAGGTCCCTAAGCCGTTTGACGCACAACGCCAAAGTTACTTAAAAAACATGAGAGCCTGTTTTCATACATAACAAAAAACGAGGTCCACATAAATAAGGGTTTTGTCAACAACACGTTAATTCGGACGTGGAGGACGAACAAATGTGGAATTGTAAAACGTACCTCCTCCTCAATCCTCCCTACTGTACGGCCGCTCCGCTGTACGGCCAGGCGCCCACCCACGCCTGCTCTTACGCTTTACCAGACGCCGTGTTAAGTAAACATCACGAGTTTCCCTTATGTAACGATTTAAACATATAAATCTTATAGTACACCGTTTTCATTTTATGTTACAAAGAAGATAAGACCTTTCGTAATAAACTATATTGAACCTAGAATAATTAACAACGAATTTCTATTAAAAAAACCTGTTAGTTAACTCAGATATAGATACGATAATAACTTACCAGGTAAAGGAAAAGCCAAAGTTTAAAATATTTCACACTGAAAACGTCGAGATAAGCTTCATGCAAATATTCTCTCTGTGGTTTTATTTTTTGGTAATTTAGGCATGGAGCCGCGATACGCTTACTGAGGCACGGATAGGTTCAGTTTGGGCGGGATTTCTTCTAGAGAATATTATTTTGTATATTAATATTCAACAGTTTGCAGTGGCGCTACGTGACCGGGAGCGTATTTACAGCGCTTAGCGAAGCGCGCAGCCTCGGTCTTTGCGGCCGAGCGCATCACTCGAAATTTCGCGTCGACACCATACATACGGATTTTCTTTACCCTAACATCTTAAGACAGTTGGAAAAACAAACGAATAACAACAATTTCACATATTGCATTCATCAAATTCTAATCTCCTGTAATTTGAAAGCAACGCGTAGCTCACACTCGTCTAGATGGACAGAAATGGCAAACATGTATAAAAATAAGAAATAAACGCAACCGATACCCAGTGACGGGTATCCGCTACGGTCCACAGAACACATAGCAATATGCCACTTCCCCAACATACCTACTACACTACACGACAATTCATATAGCAAACAAATGTTGTCGTCCTTTTGTTTACATATCTACATACTAATACTCGAGTACATTCAGTACATAGCTAGAATAGGAAAGGAATCTAGAATAAGAAAGTCTCAATTTCTTTACTGACATTGAAATTAAAGCTATTGCCAAACTATCATTTCAACGAATATAAATTGTATACTTGATAGTCTACCGAATTAAATATAACAAAACAATTATGTGTGATGACCTGCCACAAACCGATAATCTCGATAAATATCTTTAACCTTGAAACATTTCGATGAAGACTCTTTTTTAAATGTAAAATACGTAATCTCGTATATATATGTTCGTTTGCGATAATCTCCGAAACCACTAAACCGATCTCAATGAAGTTTTGTACATATCTATTATTTGATCCAACATAAAAGGTAGGATAGTTTTTATAAAAGAAATAAACAATAAAGGTCATAGTCAATAAATTTTTACATAAAATAAATTTCTGAACACACGCTATTTGACATGTATAACCACGGCAACGCGTGGTCAGTTCCACTAGTACATAAATAAATTATTAACTAAAAATGTTTTTCATGGCCTACCGTCAAATACAAAAGTCCCTAGTTACTAACAGCTCTAGCGAACTCGAGAAAAGTTGCCTCGGGCGGCATCAAACAACGGGTACCCGACGAGGAATGGAAGCTTGCCCCCACTGCTCACTATTCACTTGGAATTTGCTGACTTTAAGTTCTCTCTCCAACTCGTTACAATTACTGCTAAGAATCTTTATTCATGTATCTATTTTGAAGACCTTCAAATATTGACTACTTATGTCTGTACTACTGTACTAATGTACTGCTTATGTACCGAAAATAAATTGAAATAAGAAAGTAATTGAATGCTTTTATATACTAGTAATGAAGTAAAAAATAATCCAATACGTTGTTGCTTCAGACATTTAAAATTCCAGGAAAAAGCGTCGCTCAATCTATGGAATATTCATCTAAAAGAAAATGAGTGGCATCTTTTAATAAACTTACAATTTTTTAAGGTCGACATTTGCTTTCGCGTCGACATACGTAGCAACGTTTTATCAAAATCAGAACGGTCACTTCATTCGTTTTCTTTTCCTCCGATATTCAAATCGCGAAAATGGAAGCTTCTCTGAGAACATAAGATTAAATTTGCATTTGAAAGCAACAGGAGAGTTTTTATTAACTTCGCTCGGTAAGCCGGCTCTAACATTGTTTTCGAAGTAAGTACCTTGACGTACAACTTATATGTCAGTTTGTGGGGTACGTAATGAATAGTTTTCTTATATGTATTATGAAGACTGTCCAAAACAGTACTGAATGATAATATGATTCGGCTACTTTACACGATTACCCACCTCTATTGACAACATTCACTGAAGATATACTTGTGATTGTATTTACGAGTAAGTTTCTCAATTGTGATAGGTAGGTAATTTGAGATTGAAAATAACGCGGCGTCTAGTTTTATAAATCGAAAAGCGACTGCTGATGGTTATTTAGAGTAGCGGTCGGCTTAGCGCTGCAGCTTAAACAAGATTTGCGGCAAATAATCAACTTCTCTCCAACCTTTTCGATTTGAGTTTCTAGTGGCGTTTAACACTTTTTACGAATTATAAAATTACAGTGTAGTAAATTACACGATTAGCGTTATTAATGTAGTTGTATGTTATTGGGAGGATTATATGAATCTATTTAATATATGTATAACGAAGCTTTCAGCGAAGCAACAGGCTGTCATAATCTCGTAGTGTAACAAAGACAAAACGGTACAAATCGTGCCAAGTATTTGAGATTAATAGAATTTTACAATAACAAACGATATAGGGATTAAATTTGGAAGACACTTTTTATTATTACTTTACGACACCGTAAAGCACTGTTTTAAAACAGTCCACAGACGTGCATTCTTGTTGTAAATTTGGTATATTTCAATTACGGTTTCTATTGAGTAGTGAGCTCTCTCTTCACGTTAATTGTGTTGTTACGGCAACGTGTACGAAGGCCATATGATTTTCAGAGGTCACTGCACCACATACATATTTGACTGGCCTCGTGGTCGAGTGGTTTAGAGACCCTGACTGCATAACCGGAGGTCGTGGGTTCGATTCCCACCCAGGACAAACATTTGTTTGATGAGCACATTTGTTTGGTCTGTGTCTGGCCGTAATAAAAATATCTATATATTAGAAGTACTATATTGTATGTATATATGTAGATTATCAGCTCTCCGGTCACCATAACACAGGCATTAAATTGCCTAATTTGGGATCAGACAGCCTTGTGTGGAATTGTCCCCAGTTATTTATTTATTTCTTAAAAAATTTAAATAGGACATGGTTGTCCTTGAGATTGGCTGGCGGGTACTAAGTCGAGACGCCTCTTGTTTGTGTGTGTGCAGTAACACGAATCGATAACCTTCAACGCTGCTCAACAATATACAATAGACGGTTGGTTATCAAATCATTAGTTAGTAGGCTACTTGGGTTACGTCGTGTATGTAAATGAAGCACGCATCTGTGAGTCTCATCACAATACACCACCACGCCGCGCGCCGGGCCAAAGTCAGACACGACCAGAATTTCATTTCATGTCGTATAGTCTTTAAAGTTACGATATATGAGCAAGTTTTTACTCTTCGCAAACTTTAAAAAACATGTAAGAGGCGTTTTTAAATAGCTACTAATCAAAATCCAAGGGTTTCATATTGTTTATAGATACAGCATAAAAGTAAGCACGTAAGCTCAGACGGAAAAAGTGGACCTTTCATTTATTTGAAACGTTCCGATGACAGATGGCACAATAATGAAAAAAACAACAGAAAAGTTAGCAATGCTTCCCGGGTACTCAGGCCGCGCTAGGCAATCACTTTGACACTGCGCTCGGCGTAGGTAGCTACTATACCCCATTTTATGGGCCGCCGGTCCCGTTAATTAAGTCTTTTACGTGGCCTACTAGCAGCTTCTGTGTTCGTCGTATACATAAATGTATATTATATTAGATTTATATATGAATAAACTTAATTAGTCATGTCTGGACCGTAGTGAAAATTACTGTAGCGTCTGATCCTGATAGCGATGATATGTACCACTCTATAGTGGTACATAATACATATCGGATGTATTTAGCTTCGAGTATTGACCGTGCTTCCACATGCACATATATAGTTAACAGTAAGGAATTTCTCTCGCTGGCACGCAGCTGTATCTCACGCAAATAGTCACGCTATGCTATATGGAAAGTATAGGCAATTAAGTAATTTTACATGTTAATGAACTTCTTCATGCAAATCTACTTGAAGAAATAATTCAAGCCATGATAATGAAGTGATTCTGATTAACAACAACTCTGCAAGCACATATTTAAAATTTAGTCGTCAATATGAATACCGCGTATGTACTAACTAGTTCAATTATTACACTGTTTCTCACCGATATTTATCAATTAAAATCAAAGTGCCCGCGCGCACGCCGTATCGCCTTCGATATTGAGGTTGAATGTTTTTTGCGAAATTGTTCGCTTCATGGTGTCAGCGTGCCGTACAGAGTTCTAGGAAATGTTATTCTCGGGGAACTCGTCTGAGCAGTCTAGACTTCAAGCACTGGCTTGTAGCTTTCTCCAGTTTACAGTAAACATCGGTTTCCGCATCGAAAATTGTCATCAAATTATGGTTTCCTACGTATATAAATAGATTCTTTTGTTGTGATTGACTTCGGTTTTTTTCTTACAAATGTTTAAAGAAATACCAGAGTGACATTATTAGGCTAATGATGTATATAATTTGTAGTTTTGGACGGCGTCGGGCGGCGCTGTCCGATCCGGCTCGTAATCCCGGTGACAGGCAGCAGGCCGGCGGGTCGCGCGTCCCTGAAACCATCACCTACGGGGAATATTGATCTTATTCGAGCTTGATTAACTCGGACGTTGTCTACGTGCTAATAATATCACAACTCTGGCACTGATCCAGGAGAGGCCTTAATGGTACTTCGATGCACGACAACTTTCAAAGGTTACACACTCACCACGATTGAATTCGATATCACCACGTTAGTATCACTCATTTACTTAAAAACCGTCTGCGTGTCGCGTTGTTCCGTCGGTTATTGCTGTTCCATCTCGTGCATATTTGGTTATTACACATTTTGTTCCTATGTGTTAAACTACGTTTTTATTAAAATCTGTAAACATTGACGATAACGAAACAAATGTTGTATTCCATATTTTATTTAGCAGTATTAATTCGCCTACTTGTTTTACAGAAAACACACTCAATTGGAGTCCTACACAATTTTTTTCAGCACCAAAATTATACGCTTAATGCGTCAATGGAACCGGTTTTATTACGAGAAATACCATCAACTTATAAAGAATCCAGCGACACTCGCAATTGTTAAATTAAGAAAAACAATTTTCCTTTTTAAATTAAAAAAAATCCCAATAAAATTGTTGTGTTTTACATTGAAGACATAGTTTCCGACTTTTCGATAAAAGTTGTAAGTTTCAGCAGGCATGTGTTCAAGAAGCCAATACTATGTATTTCTTAGTTTTATTTTGCAAAAAAAACAATTGCTTTTTATCACTTCTTATACCGACATAATATGGATTATACCATTTTTGTAAAGCAGGTTTCTAGAAAAGGCGTTTTTGATGTATTTTACAGTATTAAATTATTAAATTGCACTAAGTGCCGTCTCAAATTTGAGTAGATTACCTGGATGGCCAAGTTGTATTCATTAGTGGTTTACGGGAACCGTGGGTAGATATTAATGTGATCAGCGGCAGATAAGCAGAGTAGGCGTAAACTGCGCAAGAAGAGAACGTTTAGTTCGAGGTTGAAATCAACTTTACTGCCGTCTATTATGTAGAAAGTTTAGACTTACAGCTGAGCATCTAAGAAGTGATTAATGTCTCTAATGTTCAAGTAATAATTTTTTAATATACGAATATGTAGCGAAAATATTATTTTGGATACTTTACTCAAAACAAAAAAAGGTTTTTTATTAATATTGAAATACTTATAGATTTAAATACTTATTACTACAATTAGTAAATAACTTTGGAACTTTCGAAAGGATATTATTATTACTGTATTCATTCTCAATATAGTTAATATTTTAAACTTTTTGTCCGTAAACGTTGCTTAAATAGATAGTAAAAACAACATTACGCGTTTGGTTTTTCTATTTCGAGGGAATCCTAACATAATAAATTTTAAATAACTATAAGGATTAATACAAAGTTAATATTTGACTTAGCTGTTCTCATTCATTTAGCTAATATTTATCAGCATGTAGAAATGTAGATACGATGAGTCACAAAGACAATGATTTGAATATCGGTGATGGAAGGGAAGGGAAGCACTACCTCGGAAACTGATGTCAGAAGCAATAGGAACGCGTGTCGCCTGCTAATGAGGACCCATAGAAACTTTACAGCTACACCCCTAACTACAACGGAAAAGTACATATAATCCAACGATGCCACTTCACGAGATCTACTATATTTATACATAATATTATATTTCTATACGCTACTAATATGGCAAAAAATCTAATTATTTTCCTATAAACATTGGAAGTTTGCCAAGCCTGAATGTGTAAATACAATCACGCAATACTATTTCATGTCGCTTTTCATTACATAAAAAACTCAGGACTCCAATTACTTAACAAATAAAACGACTAATTTCTCGAGCCATTTCTCACTGCCACGCACAAAAAATTATAATAATATAAACAAACTATCAATAATATATATATTACAGGTCTGCTTGTAATATGTGCAATTTATATGCAGCGTTAAGGCACATCGCACGACGGCCGCGCCACCTTCATTCGGCAAAGAACTCTACGCTCAAATACGAGGGCTGATTTTAGTTTATAAGATCGAATCAATGAAAGATCATTTGAATGCATAACAGATACACGGCTAGAAGAAGCCTACACTACGTTTTCCATACAAAAGTATCATACTGTGATACGTGCACCAAATATTCTATGGAGAATTTAATATTAGATGGATAGTTTTAATAGTGCTTACATCTATGCTTATATGGCATCTGACGTAAATGTTTTTTTTTAATTTCGCTTTTTATGTTTTCAATACCAGGACTTTTTGTATACATTGGAATAACTTAAACTAAATAATGAGTACATATAAACTGTTCCGTCACTTTCTGCCTAACCTCAAGGAAAATAGTGGTCTCAATAACGGTACGTTCCTGTCTTAATATTAACATCACAAATATTTAGCGCAAATAGAGCGAACCAAGTGGATAATGTACAATCAAATACATGAAGATCAAAGCGTTTTCTGATGTCGTGCGACAGTATTACAGTAGGTTCAGGTGGAACGCACATATTCTGGGAGTTCGATGATTCTGAAATATTATTAGCATTACGAATTACACATGTCACAAATGTTCGTGGGGCATCGAGCAGGATGCCGAGATGAACTCTTAAAGGGCTGGGGATTTTAATTTAACATTCAACGGATCACCGAGGGATATACATGTTACCCTATAAGGTAATCGCTGACCGGATGAATGTTCGCAACGTCAATACGAATAATGCAGATGAGGGAATTTCGTTAAAGAAATGTACGTTAATCTAGGCGTCTCCAGCGACATGTTTCAACAGATCTACCCCGAATTTAGCTACCAGAAAGTTCGGTAACAAAGTACCTACATACTCTGAAAGCGGGCTATATACTCGTAGATGGGTTTTAGTAATATTTTTTCCGTCTTTGCTCGGAAATACTACACGATAACCGCTACTGAGTTTGTAGAAATGTAGAAAAAACATTAGCAAGTTATAAATAAAAGGCAATTGTAATATAACCTTTCATGGGTTAAAATTTTTACTACGTACATACTCGTAAGTTTTCTTCGCAAACTTCGTGAAGTGTCTCATAGTGTATCATTTATTGACATGTAGTATAACAGCGTAATATAAGAAGTTAGTAGAGAATATAGGTTATGGTCTTAAAGCTTTTCATTATAAGAAGAGACATGTATCTAACTGTGGAACAATGATGAAGTTAAAATAAAATTATTCAGAGTTCTAATTTAACCGCGACGTAGGTTTTAGACAATTGAATTGCCATGTAGGAGTATACACACTTTATACTAAAATAATATTGAATAAAAGCGAAGTAGAGACTTCAAGATTTTTTTAATAAATATAAATGAAATTGATATTTTTATCTTCCCGGTCCACGTGTATTACCTATCTAGAGGACCATCTCAATCCTCAGGAGTAGTAATACATCGTATAGCATCAAATAGGGAAACATGGACTAATATTACTAACATATTAATAAGAAGAACTTGGGAAGTTCAACCAAATATCAATAAAATAATCACCTATTAATATTTGTATAGGAAGCCGTCATGATTTTTTAAATAGTCCATCTTTAAGTTAACGTATAGTTAACAAACTATAGAGAATATATTAAATTATTTAGTCTTCTAACATGCATAAAATATTGTAAATGTTTATTACCAGTAGGGTCGGCGTTCCTGTGTCGATGACATTGCCGTTACTCACCTGAAACAAAGTTAGTATACATTTATTGTGAATAATAGATATAATATGTTATATGGGAGCTATTGATTTTTACGTAAGAGTAACGCGTTCTTTGAATGCGCACCGACCCGTCACTTTAGAAGCGTAGTAGTATGAAAACTCCTTGATCTAGATCGCACTGGTGCACCGAACAGATGGCCGAAGAGTCCGCTCCTCTGCACCGAGTTGGCAAGAAGAGAAGATGATGCAATACTAGCGGTAAACGTTGAAAACCTTCTCAAATTGTTATTTCATAATCATGAATGACAGTTTATGATAATTATTTTGATTTACGAAACCTTCATTAGGACGAGTGTCAAGTTTTCACGTCATGTTTAGGTGAAATATTTTATTTTCATGTCGCAAAACAACATTTGCACAAGGCAAATTTTTTTTTGTTTGTTTGAGTTTGAGTTGGGCTGAAGTGCACTTTTGGTCAAATATTGCAATGCGAAGCTATCAGCGTTCGGAGGAGAAGCGTCGCGGCGACCGCGAACCGAGCAGCGCTGGCAGCCGCCCAAATATTTTTCATGTGGATCTTTCGGGTCCGGTATAACTCGCCCTATTCACCTGAATCGGAATACATTTACATTCGACTGTAATAGCGAGTTAAGGCAATAACTGCTTCCTTTTCGCTTCACACTCATTCATTACACTCAAGTCTATAGATTAATAATTCGCGAAACTAGATATTACGTAAAAACGGTTGCAGCCAAGCGTGGTTAGATCTTTAGTTGAAATTTATCGGGAGATTGAACAAAAATTACATGCCGTCATATTAAATACACTAATATGTAACGAGTGGAACATGTTCATAGAGAGCGAGTTGACCCTAGAGGTCAAATAGTTGATAGACAAATTAAAAGATTGGATATAATGAAGGTACGCAATCATAAAGAATGAATGACGCGGCGTTCAGGGCCCTCGGCTGTGATGCTTATGGTTCTTTATAATATCATCTGTGTATCTGTATTAGTAAAAACGATATACTCAATTGTTTACAAGATAAATGAATTCAAATTAAATTAGAATATGATCATTAACTTGTAGGTATTGGGTGTCAAAGAGGTGTTAACATGTGATGTGCCTCGCGGAGCTGGCTTGACTGTTACAACTCTTTCTTTTGTTCTTAGCCTCAAAATGTCTGACCTGTTAACGGATTTTTCTTTTGTTCTGCGGAAAGTAGGCTGTGATGTGTATAATTATACTGCATACCAAAGTTAGAAGACGTTGCAAAGCTTCTGTTTCAAATAATTTTGACAAATAGTTGAATCAGAGGAATGTCTATTAGTTTTATTTTTACTAGTGGTCGCCTACTGGTCGAAATTCGACCATAATAAAAAATAATTCTTTGACATTTCTTTGGACT
>DWGJ01003071.1:0-14146 GCA_018246895.1 Aspitha aspitha aspitha | reverse complement strand
CAGGGATATTTGGCACTCGCTGCTTTCTGCCTACCCCGCAAGGGACCTGGCGTGACGATATGTTGTTGTTGTTGTTGATTTTTTTTTTGAAATTTCTGACTTTACCTCTTGACAAACTCGTAATGAAAGGAGGCGTCCTAGTAGGAGGTTTGAAAAACTTCGTCATCTCGCAACAAAGGTACGGAATATTTCTCTTAAAGGAGACCCCTAAAAGCGTGCTACGCGTGGAATGAAAATAACAAGTGTAAATTTTTTGTAACATCCTTGTTTGACATAACGGTAGATAGGCAACATAAAATATACGAAGGAACACGTAAACGCGAGATACTTTGCTTTGAAGAGTGCAATATTACGGCGTGTTACTAGTTGAATCTTGATGTTTACTAGACAATCAACATTCTAGATAATCTGGACTATTCAATCAATTATATTTAATCAAACACAAATTGCTTGAAAGCTATGTATGAGGAAATAGCTAGGCAATATACTTATATAGTCAATTTTAATGGGAGTTGGTAAAATTTGTTTCAGGTATAAGATAAAGAATCTGGAAATCAAAAGATAAATAAAGATGTGGGACTAAACGCGCAGGCACATTAAACTTGATCCTATGTTAATGTTGAGGGATTTGGCGGTCGACTGACATTCCGTGCGAATTGTACTCTCCGGGGAAATCTAACACTGTCTTGCCTCTTCAGCCAACTCGGATAACAGTTTGTAGTAGTCGGAAAATGTAATTATAAGTGGAATTGACATGAGACAGTTTGTTGTTTTTACAAAGAACCTCACCATTTCATTTACGTAGATACCCATATTTTATGTAACATTGTTTCTTGAATCGACATCATCATAGTTAGCACATAACGTGGAGTAGAAAATTTAACTAGGTTGTCCAGAATTGTCTCTTCCGTCCGTTCCATACGTACAAAGTAACGTCCGTAAATACGTAGGCCGTAGGTAAACACGAACGTATAAAGTAATGATATACGAGAATGGAGACCGTTGTTCTGAACAGGTCGTCTCCTTATCCTCATGATTCCTGATCATCATCCTATGATTTATTTTATTAAACTGCAGTTTGTACATAATTACAATTGTGAAGTGCATCGTGCAGGTTAGTGTTGAGCGATAAATAAACTTGGTCAGAACATTTATAGGGGTACCACATCTTGCTCACTTGCTCACCTGAAATAATCGTCATTAAAATGAAATTCTATCTTATCTAAAACGGTAAAGATCGTATCTGGAACGGAAACATGTAAAGCAAATCTCTTTCACCTAGTAAACAAATAGTATTTAACCTTGCTAATGTAATATATCCGTATTTCTACACTGAACAGGAACCGTCAAGCAAGTCAAGGCCATTAGCATACGTGTGATACGTGTGTCGACGCGTGATAACGTGTACAAGTTAATCCCGCGACAACAAGGAAACGAAACTTTAATATTTTCAAAATTGCTGTTGAGCTTTATGTTTAACAAAAAAATATTTTATATTATTTGTCTATTATAATTTTAACTGTGGGTCAGTATCTATATTCGAAACTTAGGCCATATATACGTACACATACAAACATATATTATTAGAAACCTGTCTAGATTTTTCCTTCTTTTTTACCGTTATTCTTCAATTACTTTCATTTTCATAGCATCTGTATGATTCAAGTACTGTATAAACTTTATACTGTCTTATGTTTCTATTCACTATTCAAAGTTTCTATTCAGAGTGGCGCTATCTTTGTACTTGAATAATGTTAAAGCTTTGATTGCTCAGAAATTGAGATGCGGGACATCCTTTCATACCGTTTGTCAACCCCGTTGAGTACAATTAACGAAAAGGTACACTTAAATATTTGCTCCGTATAATCATCACCCTGACCTGTTTACTCTTTGCCAATTTAGCACAATTTTGCTATTCAAATATTTGAATCAATTATTACTGGTGAAACTTATTCAAACATGGCTTCCCTCTTGGTCGAGTGCTTGGAGACTATGACTGCCAAACCGGCTGTCGTGAGTTCAATTAACATTCAGGACAAACATTTGTGTAATTAGAACATTTGTTTGTTCTATATCTGGGTACAAAATATCGTTAAAAGTATGCATTATATTATGTAAATATATTAATTTATGAACGATCAATATTAATATAAAATTTTGGCTAATAGGCATGTGAAGAAGTTGATGTATTAAGTTTCTTTGCAAACTTATTTTAGCACTTACAATTAGATTGACACGTTACAAAATAAAATTATATATAGATATGGATACGGTTAGGACGTTTAGTGTACAATATTGAATCGGAATCAACAAAGATCCGAGCTATATGAATCTACTAAGATATCTTCCCTTTTTTTGCTTGTTATTCCTTTTCGTGTCTTTTATTTCGCCTCTATAAAATATTCTGAACCAACAAATAAAGCTTACTGGATTACCGTATACCAAATAACAATTGCAAATGTCGACGACAACGTTGCGCTTTTTCTGATAAATTGAACGAGCGTGAGCACCAACTTTATGAGAACCGCGTGAATAATCTTGATCCTTTTAACAGAAGTCTAGAGTAGGTAATCTAGTTCCACGGTGATATATGAAATCGACTTATCACGAGAATTACTTACGTTCTTGGTTCTCTTCGATCCTAAGATACTATGTAGGTATGAATTCGACAAAAATAATAAAACCAATTTAAAATTTCATACTTATACATTACTCAATATATGTTATCATCTAGAAAGTATAATGCTAAAAGTATAATAATAGCGGTAGTTCAGTGCAAAATTTAATAAAAGTAAAGAGACATTCATCATTGTGAAGTGAATTTAAAAATTCCTGGACAACTTTGTTTTGATAAATGAAGCGAGTACGAAAGACCGCGGTGAGAAGTTTGAATAATTTTGATTTAATACCTTTACAAAGTTGGTCCAAATAATGTAGTCCATGTCCTTTCCTAGTATGATGTTAAAGTACTTTAGTACCTGTTTGAATGCTTACTTTTTTGGTTTTCTAGAAAAATTTGGTATAAAAAATGTTTTAAAGACGGGAGTAAAACAAAGTTATAATTTCAAATTCTGAAATAAAGATTAGCGTGATTCGTGTCAGCGGCTCAATTTACTGGAACTAATAGCATTAGTCACAACCAAAGCTTTTCTGTAGGTAGAAAAAATTCCCGTGAGGATCACTTTGCAAGTTGTTTCGTTAAATTGCTTGAATAATGAAAAATAGGTAGTGATTTGAATAATTTTGATCCTTGAAACACGAGGTCAGTACGGTTTCACTGTAATATATAACTTCTAATTGTCTAACAAATGTAGCTAACTTTCCGCCATGTATTTTAATATTAATATTTGAAATAGAACCAAATGTCCAAATATCAATTATTTCAACAACAACCGTTAATAAAGTTACATTACTGTATGGATTTACTCGTGTACCAGCACTTAAAGATATTAAAATGAAAAAGAGAAATTTAAGAGTAACTTTTCGTGTCGTCGTGATAAATCGTTTGAATGTGAAATATCGTGAAGTGGTGTTTGAATAATTTTCATACTTCAAAAACGAGGTCAGAGTAATCTAGTCCCACTCTGACATATGAAGTCAACATGTCACTCGCGGTACCCAAGTACCGCCGGTCTTGATATTTGCGTAGATAAAAAATGCATTATATTCAATATTATTTTCGATTCAGTTCTAATAATCTTAAAATATACCAATAGCCTATTCCGTTTTTTAGTTTCAGCAAGACAAAACTTCTTGTCGTTAATATTATGCCATTCAATCATAGTTACATATAAATATGTATGTTGTAATAATATAATGATGTGTAATTCGTGATCCTGGCGCGTGATTTCCTTTAGACATTCTTAACAGTATAACTTCCGCAGATTTGTCCTCATGAAACAAGGAAATGTATTTCTATTGTCTGTGTCTGTAACTATAAATAAGATAGCTGTATATTATTATGTAATTAGTTTATAATTACTATTATTAGTATTCTGTAGCAAAAACAAAGCAATGTAATATTTATGTCAAGGTTGATATAGAAGATAATTTAGCTACAATTTTTTAGTTTTACTCACATTCTTCTGTGATCTGCATCTCGATCTTGTCGAGATCCTCGATCTCGTCATCGAAGTCTGTCTGGACGGTGACGTCACGCGTGTACTGCTGCAGCGCGATGACGTCAAAGGAAGCCCGTTCGTCGGGGCTGGGCGCGCGCGGGCTCAGCTGTGGAACCCCTGGGTCCCGCGCCTCATGCCGCGCGCGCTTGCACGCAGCGCAGCCGCATAGCGAGCCGCGGACTCGCAGCAGCCACACTAGCCCGAATAGCGCCATCCACGTGGTCATGCTGCGACCACCACCATAACACTCGCTCTCACCGATGGTCACACTCGCGTCCGATTATAAAATGGCGTCACATCTCGAACTTTCCCCGCATATATCACTATACATTTACAGTATACTTTCAGTCTACATTTCACAACGTGAATCAACGTTTAATATCGTTACGTCATGTTTGACCTCTGCAGCATTAGGTTTAAAATTATTTCGAGCTCTTTGTCAACGTTAACAGCTACATTTGTTTTCTATATACGTTTGTTTTATTTTTGCCGTCGTGGTAATATTATTATTTTCTTAGTTTCACGTAGCATTATTGTTAAGCTGCCTACTCGTCGTTTCGTGGATTTGAAGTTTAAATGGTTTATCTTATATCTGCAACACATAATTAGAATAGACATCCGTAAGGATGTCTCGTCAACGTTTATCGTTTATCGCTAAGCAGGGTTAATGGCAAATATGTAGTTCATCACGAGGGTTAAATGCGGTTTAGCATATTTCATGCTTTTAATAGAACTTTAAGGCATATTATATACATAAATTTTCTCGCATGTTATCCTTCACCGTTACAGCGAGTGTTATTTTATCGTAAAAGCTTTAATAACCGTAAATACATATGCGTACCAAAGTATCTATTTTTTAAAAACAACAATCAAAACAAACGATACAAAGTAAAATTTTCATTAGGAGGAAACTTTGTGTTTAGTATATTTGGGATTATTTTATCTCTAGTGTGACTTATTTCTGAGTTAAGTAGGTAGTAGGTCATGCCGCGTATATTCTCAGGATATGGGAGACTCGATAAAATGACTAATGGCGTCTATAAATTGCAGCGCCGAGATATAAATGACAGTCCTCGCGATAGAGGACTCATGAAAAATATCAATTCGTTAAGAAAGATAAAGAATTGTACCTTTAATATAATAATAACAAAGATTAAGGATTATGTTATATACACATATACAGGTAGATATACTATACGCATATCCTAAAGAATGGACATTTTTAATTTGTTTTCATTACCAAGATACTCACAAATAGGCGAACGCAATACTTTGAGAGTACCTTTTTATATTTTACTAATCATGACATTTTCTAATGTTCTTCGGTTATTTTAATGTGTATCAAAAACAAATAAATATTGCTGATATACAATTATAAACACCCAAGAGATTGCTCATTGGCTTAGAAATTGTCACGGTTCTACTGAAATTATAAAATTCGGAGACGTAATATCAAATATTAATTAATTGGATCGGTAACGCGTCCCTCGTCTGAAAACCCATTATAAATATTAATACAATCTGCCTTCGTGTTGAAATGTACAAAATTATATATTAATGATCTGTGTATTTAGGTGGGGGTGTTTGATCTGCTTGTATCTACGGCTGTTTCAATATTTGTGATATAAAATCAGTTGATTGGTTTGGTACACCAATAATGTACATAATATAGGTATACAACAACAAAATATGTTTTTTTTATTTTGAAAAAGGGAAAGTATTCAATATGTAAACATATATGTAAATACATCTAGTACAATACATATGCTTTAAAAATATGCATATTAAAATTCTTTTTAGGGTTTTGCAATACTCGAAATGCTAGCGGAACGGTATAAATTTCAAACTTGAGTAAACTTAATGAATAATTAAAACAAGTAAAGTAAGCAAGATATTGTATAATAGTTGAAAACAGACGAAAGCATGTGTTTTATTTATAGTTAGGTATAGATATGTCTATTATAGAGCAAAGTTGGTCTTATTTCCTCTTACATTCGTTGGTATTTTTACAAAATTACTACAAATTATTGATAGCACCACGCGCTTTTTAAAACATTTACAAAACTTATTTAAACGTCTGAAATTGAAAGTTTATAAAGTATAGCTAAGCGCGCAATTCATTCACTCAAGTAGGTACTTACCACGCGTTACAGTATCGAGACTAAGTTCATGTATTAGAACAATCCCCTGCAACTAATATTAATTTGTTCATCCGGAACAATCAACATGAGCATGATCTAGTGAATGTTAATGACCGACGTGCTGTGTTTTGATTAGGGGGTACTTGTATATGTACTTGGAGTTTATTTGCTCCTCGAATGCTTTTGAAATTATGACGTGTCCTATACCCAATAACGTAAATTATTGGCAATGCAAATAGTCTGTGGTGCTTGTAGAAACGGAAGAGACAGAGAAAATTGAAACATTGATATTGAAAGAGTGAATTTTTTTGTGATCCTATATAACGTTTTCTGATCCTGCACACTTAGTGTAAAGGCTAAATACACAAAGACGTTTCCCAGTGACATGGTCTTATGGCCGTAATGAGACAGGTGATACGGGCAGTGGCAGGATGAGAACCCCGGAACAGAGGACCGGGCGTCGTGATACGCATCAAAGGGGTCCTTTGTCCACTAACGTAACTGTAACAGCTGACAGCGTAATGATAATCATTACTAAACACTGAAACGTGCATCTTTCCTGATTTGGTAAAAATACAGTGTTTTTAAATATTTCAAAGGGCGCTATTGGACAATGCGTTGTTACAAAATAATTTATTTATCAAACAATGAGATAGGGAAAGTGCGATTGCATATTACAAGCTCACTGAATCATAAAATAACAATATATATGCAAGAAATGTCAGGCATTTGCATGAGCTCGACTTGACGTTCTCTCATTGAGCAATTTGCATTAATGACTGTAAATGTGAGTCGTAAGTAGGCAATTAAGATGAGTGCATCATTAACCCTTAAGAGGATGCATCTGAGTCTTTGCTTAGAAAATAGTGAGTTAGGGATAAGATAAGCATGTTTTAAAAAGACAGATATACATATGTATACTCCGCGTATGTGGTTTTTAGTATGTGGCTTTCTCTCTGGGAACTATGCATAGTTTAGTGGTTTCACATTCTACTGACGGATGGCTGTTGGAACTTTTTAAGCTATCCTGCATGTCTCCGAAGAGATTGAATTGTCTAAGTGTTACTGTTACAAACCTCTTTATAAGAGCCGATCACGGTAACTATTTATGAGAAGAGGTAACTTGTACCCTGAATATAACACAGTCGAAGCATGTGTAATTTGCATAATACCTACTTGTTGCACAACACAACTAGGTTTTGAAATAAATTACCAAAATTCACTAAATTATTTCATTTCAATACCATAAGGGATTGTAAATTTGCATTATGCGTTCTTAATTATTCCTAAGTATTAAAATTTTCATAACTGTAGTTTGTTATTTCATTTGAAGCGCGTCTTTATTGCATAGAAAAAAGACAGTCAAGCGAATAAACACCTAACCAATTAGTGACAGCAACGAAAGGTTTGAGGGTGGGGGCAGAGGAATTCAGCGATGAAAATTTAGATTAATTGGCTTTTCAAAGGACGTAACCACACTAATTAAGTTCGGTGTCTTATAGTAATATTGAAGTGGAAGGAAGCGTACGCAGACACAAAGGTTCCTGCCTCTAAGCGCCTTACAGAAATTAATTTGATATACATACATATATATGTAGGTATTAACATATAAATATATATTTTTATTCTTTGAAACACTTATGTTAATAAACCCTTAAAATAATGATTTAGTATCATTTTTTTGAAATGAAACCTAGCATTACTTTGTAAAGTAGTTATTTATAATGAAATATATTAATTTAAACTAATAGTCATGCTGACTCTAACGAAACTGTTATCATAAAATTATAACGTGAATAGTAAGTTTAGAACTCAGTTTATGTAAAAAGGAAAATTAGATAACCGGTTCTAATGAATACCCACAGCTTGTCATCAATTCATTAGTGCCGTCACCACAACTCTTGAGTGCAATTTAATATTAAATTACCACGGACATACAATGTATTTCAAAAATAGAATAATTTTTCTAAACGGACTCGCCCTTTTATAAAAAATCGTAACAGACTTAAATTAATGTTAATTATAAAATGTATATTTAATTTTAATTATAAAATATTTATGAATCGTATTTCCAATAAGTTCCAGATGTAAAATGTGACATTAATACAAAGTTCAAACGATAAAACAATTTTTACTATTCTTAAGTGATTATGTTTTCGACATTTATTGTTATATTAGAACTAAGGGAATTAGGCGAACGTTTATTTGTACGATCACAATATAATGTTGGACGTAAACCAAACCACACAACACAAATTAATTTGGTAATTGCTTCGGTTCAACTCACATATTTCATAAACAGCTAATATTTAATGTTTCAGCGAAATGTATTTTGAAATTCCCGTACATTTTTCTATTGAAACATCACTGTGTATAAATTTGATACCTTCAACTTACGCAGTATTCTTGATGATAGCATTTTTGGTATCCAACTAACAAAAAGCTTAGCAACATATTCAAAATTATCATATGATGTAATAATTTTTTTATAGATTATTAGTATTCGCAGGGAAACAGATGGAGTACGTAAATTCGAGTGAAATTATTCATAAAGGGAGGGACCCGTACTGAGCGTATTCGCCGTGATAGAGACTCGGTAGTGTCAACGCGCTACTGGGCCGTTAAATCAGCCTGTGATGTTTAAACTCAATAGTAACATACATACACACTCAATAGTAAGATAGTAACAACATATATACACACGGGCATGCCGGTTTCTACCTTCTATCGCGTCTTCAAAAATCAAAATTCTCACACAGACTCGTGTATTAAAATAATCCCTCTTCAATCTAATAATAACACTTTGTAATAATAATCTTTTATCCAATCAATCACTAGCAAATGAATTTTTATCAAAAAGATTTTATTCTTGCAGAAACAGGAGCGAGAGAATATCTGAATCAATTGCAAATGCGGTCTACTTCTTCTGAATATAAAAACGTACTTATGTCAATACCTTCCACCGGTCACCGAAGTATACGTCATATGCATAATGAGTACAGAGAATGCAGTTTCCCCGGAGAGAGAATAAAAGTATATTTTAAAAAGTCAGCTCGAGAAATCATATTTTCCACGAGTACCCTGAAATATGCAAGCCTAATACACTCTGCAATTAAACAAATTGAAATCCGCGACTCCGTGTTTGTAGATGTCATAAGTAGTTTAAATTAACAGCCTAATGTATGTACGATTTTAAAAACTCATCAAAAGTGTAACAAAACTCGTTACTTAGTGCATTACATCTCTTAGACAATATATACCGCATGTAAATCTGCTGCTTTGCGGCAGAGAACGCCACGAAGATGAACCCAATGGGCTTAAGCTGTGGCCATTAGTCTCAAACATACATTATTTAGTCATAAATCCTAAACTGTTTAAAGCCGATCTTCAGAGCGGAATCCACGTATTTTTATTTGCAAATTACTTGGCCATATTACATGCTTTTCCTTGTTCATTAATATTTATGCAAAAACGAACTGTGTGACTTTTTTTAAATTATCCAAAACCGCCGAACAAACTGAGTATTTATGTTTCACACAAAACCACTGTAACTGTAAACTTCAAGTATCACAATTTGTACATTAATAGAATTTTTACAATACTACATATTTTGTGCACGAATTAGTTCTCTCGATAACGGCACGCGATCGCATTAAGTGTACTGGGAGGAGGGACGTCTCGCCATCCCCGTATCTCGGTAGGTACTGAATGTCTGTAGGGGTTACTATACGCATGCGGGGTTGTGGGGTTCTACCCCAAACCCTGATGAGCTCGCGGATGTTTGATAATTAAACCCAACAGTTAAACGATTTAGAATTTTCACCGTCGTGTTTACTTTTGTAACGATTTGATTAACACGTACAAAATAAGTATGAAGTGGACGGTCATTTAGTACCTATACCTATTTGATTTCGGCATTTTATCTAAAAAATAAACATGAAGTTCCAATGCAAACTTGTGCGTTAGATGAAAACTCATTCTGCAATTAGTATGTAAATCGTATCAGAATATACTGTTAATCTGAATGAATACCTTATCAGTATAAGTATATTATTAATAAAATATTATTGGAAGTTATGAAATACTAAAATAATTATATAATTTTTCACCGGCTCACTTTGCTAATACATATTATCATTATCCAAAATTCATGAAACACCGAGATTATAAATCTAATACATAATTCACGAACTGTAATATGTTTATCTACGAAAAACAACTTGTCGCAACTAGAAATAACTTCGAAAACACTAATATACAATGTGAACTTAAACAGTAATTCCGAGAATAATCACATGAAGTTCCACTTAACTGACTTCGGTAGGTACGTGCCGTGAAAACGTTCATACGAGTATACTCGTAGAATAGATAGAATACCTATGTATCTAAATTTCAATAATCTTTATGTTCTGATCACGTACTCTTTGTCACAAAATTTGTAAATAAGTCACGAACTGTTTACTAAAATAGACGTTGATCCGAAAACTTTTTTAATTAATTATCAATAGGATGTCTAATTAAAGTATCTAAGCGAATAGCGTCAGTGGTGAACAAAACCTTATCTACTTTCAAAGCTCTCAATTTAATTAACAAAGTCAGGAAGAAAGTTGCAAACGATTAATTCGCTGAATAGTTTGACATTGAATCCAAGACTTCCGTTTAAAACAATTTCATCGGACCGAATATTTTATCATGTATCGGTTTTGTAAACGTAGCATTGAATATTACAGGACAAAAATTTTCCGCAATAGACGCAACAAATTTTTAGGAAAAGAAAGTAACTTTCAGACGAAATCACTCACCGCTAGATATTCAAACTGAACTATAAATCACGAAATAGATCGCAAGCACATTTCCGCTCTATTTTATTGAGAAAACTTAAAATGTTTTTCTAAGTTTTCATTCAGCGGAACCGGCGTTACATAAAAGTTTTTATCAAAACACGATTTGGCAAGCGGTCGCAAATGGCGCCGTTACAATCTACATAATAGTCAGTCTAATTAATGGCATTTCAAAGCAAACGAAAGCTTTGAAAGCGTTATAGGTACTACTGTTAGATAACAAATGTATTCGGAAATACCCAGATACCTGTATATGCAAGTATATTGTAGGGACTGGACTAGACTTTCTTTTGGTAGAATAGAAACCACGTATATAAAATTATAAAAATAACAACGTCTGTAATCTCATATTCGACATTTATTAAATAGGCGTTCCGATAAAATTATACTTTTACGAAGACGATACTAGAGTATAATAAGGTATTTCAAATATTGAGCTATTTTTAAATAAAATAATGCTCGGGGTTTTTTGTGCAAATCACTCTAATACCCCTGTTTATAAGAGCCTCGTGTTATGTAGACGCATTTAATTATTTGTGTCCTCATTTCACGAGTCTCTATCATAATATTGCAACAGACTCAGTTCTCAGTTGCAAATACCTAACTGACAACATCTGCTGTTCAAAAGAATTGAGTTTCCTTATATGAACTAATATGTAAAAGAAAATATATGTACATTTGATCATAAAACATATATCTTAAGGTCAATATCACCAATTTGCTTAAAAAATTGCTGAGATATTTTAAATAAGTAAGAAATTGCTGAAAAGGAAGATGCAATAGTTTCATCAGTGTTTTCGCCATAAGAGTTGTGGAAATTATCGCTGCAGTCTGTCTGGGGGCGACCGTTGCATGCTTGAACACGAACGTATGAAGTATCAAGTGGTGTGAACGCGCGATCCTACGTTTTCCACATGTCAACGACATGTCAAATAACGAGCTTTCTCACGTTACTAACTGTCTCATATTCAGCACTTTTACCTACCATTTGAGTTCCTGCAAAAGAAATTTTGCGTTCAAATTAAATTAGCAACTTTGAAACGCAATATCTAGTTTATTTACCTACATCTTCTTATAATAAATGGCCGTATAAATAAAAAACATCCATGCCACTCGAGGATGCATGATTAGGCGATCGTTTACTGCAGAGCGCCGTGCAGCAGTCGTAAACCGCAGTCGTTAGTTTGCTTATTCCCATACGTGAATAACTTATCGATATTTAGAACCAGGTTGTGGAAAAGGCAAGGAGGTACGAATGTAAAGAGATGAAATGTTGAAAACTCAATCCAGTATTGTACCGATATTTAAGTTGATAAATATTCAGTTCTCACCTAAAAACCTTCCACGAAGCTTTAGTGAATCTTAAAGATTTTTTATTGCTTGCTACAGTATTTTCGCGTATAAGGTAAACGGTGGTTACGGGTAATAATAACTATATTGAGGTACAAATACACACACGGCTATCAGATTCCAAATTAGGCAGTCAAATGCCTATGATATTTCAACGGGGCAGCTGATAAACATACCAGCGTAGATGTGCTTGTCGCCCAAATGTTTGTTTTAGGTGAAATAGAACTTACAATCGCCGGTTTACCTGTCATTATTACTAATCTGACTAAGAAACCAGCTTTACATAGATAGCTTTTATAACAAAGCTGCCTATCGCACTATGGTCGAGAATAGGCAGCGCCATTTTAGTGGATATAGATGGACCCACATACAAATTTAAATAATTCCTACAATTCCTAACAGAACATATACGTAACATTCTAACAAATACCCAATTTTGAGTCTTTAAATATCAACGTTCCTGGTACTGGCTGGATATCCATAAATCTTTAGCGAAATCCCGCCAACGTAGAGCGTTGTTTCCTGACAAGTTTATTTCCGGGACAAGAGTGATGTAGTGATTCTGATACAAATCTGCAGAAAAACGCTTTCGCCATGCTACTATTTAAAACGGTTCTCTCTCGTTCACTCGATAGAATCCACTAAGAAATGGAAAACGAGATATTAAGTCTAATGGAACGAAAGTACGGACGGTGTCATTAGGAAAATTTGAATTTTGAGCGAGGAATGAAAAATCATTTGTATACGCGCACAAAGTCAATTTTCTCATGGATGTTAAAAATTAAAGTATGCCAATAAAACTGAAAAGCTCACCAACACGAGCCTGTAACTTATAGTCAGATTACCATAACTTAGTTTAGCGGCTGATGCAAATCGCTGCTAAATTTCCCACCCATCTGCATGTCTGGCGTCTGGGCAAAGTGCTAGATGGGAATTTATAATGCTTTCATCTTGAAATATCTGCGAATTTTATGATCTTCTCCATAAATATTAAACGTCATTCGAACAGCTTTACAATTGAAGTTTGTTCAAATAGTATCTGGATAACAGATGGATTTATTAACAGATGTGGTAAAAGTTGCATTAAAAACTTAGAAAGTTACAACTTTTGTAGAGGGTCGAACTGATTTTAAATATAAATTTATAGCTTCTTCTGTTACTGTCTTAACAGTACGCTATTATTACAATGCAATAACTGTAAAAATAGAATTAGAATAAGTAGCAAAAATATGGATTGCGCATATTAATTGTGTGCAAATAATATGTACTATCATATCATTTCATAGCAACACTAATAATCGGGACAATAATTCAGATATTCTTATGATTGATAGAGATAACATTTTTTCTAACAAAAGTTAACACACTAACTACTATCTATTATATTCGGTATGAAGCGCTATTTTTGTTAATAATTAATACTTATTCATAGAACACATTAAAGACTTCTTAAAACCATCTAAATGAAATAATAACGTCACGTAATCAATTTTAGTTACCCTGTCCATTATTAATTGTATTAACAGACATAAGATGCCACTAAATAGGTATAACAAGGTTATTATGAAACAATATAATCATACCCTTGTGAATAAGCCGCTATTAAGGCATCTTCTTGCCGCAAAATTACAAGGTTTGAATGTCATATTAATGTTTCTGCGTAACATTTAGAATACGTCGTCTTAATCTCAAT
>DWGJ01003070.1:0-14150 GCA_018246895.1 Aspitha aspitha aspitha | reverse complement strand
TGTTCGTCCCGGGTGGGAATCGGAGCCACGAGCTCCGGTTTTGCAGTCAGGGTCTCTGACCACTCGACCACGAGGCCAGTTAACTATATTGTGCGTTCCATTCCACTTTCATTACTCGTGAAGCCCAGTACTTAGTGGTGGGCGACAATCGTGTGGAACGTTCTGAAACTAAACGCGGTTGGTGCTGCATTCGATTCCTGTTTGAATTACATTACGAATTCATTCCCGAAAGCATTAGTACCTACTGTTCCAATTTGTCGTTAAACCGCTGTGTTAGCGAAATCGCAAATTGCAATAGTTTGATGTGTTCGCTGTTTCGAATCACCATCACCGACAGCATCAATAACATCAACATTAAGACCAACATTAACGTTAGGATCACCATAAACATGAGGATCAGCATCAACATAAATACGGCTCGTTTCTCCAAATGAAAGGATTATAATACTCTTACAAATCGAAAATGTATTGTAACTATAGATGCAGTAATTTTTTTTTTAAATATGCAAAAGTATTGTTTCAACTTTGGTACATGTAAATGGTCAACAATAAACGTATTTACCTTATATCTTTTTATTCTATTGCATATACAAAAGATACCCGTGGGTCTTGTTTCACAAGTTAAAGATACGCGAAATTGACCTAACATATCCATCCTAAATTAAATCGCTTGACAGTTGAGCTGTGATTGACCAATCCTTTAGCAGTGCTTAAGCAGTTTTCAATTCCGATGAATGTCAACGCAGTGTTAAAATAAATAAATAAATAACTGGGGACAATTCCGCACACGGCTGTCTGATCGCAAATTAGGTAATTTAATGCTTGTGTTATGGTGACCGGACAGCTGGTAAATATACATATATACATACGATATAGTGCTTATATAGATATTTTTACTACGCCAAGACACAGAAGAAACAAATGTGCTCATCACACAAATGTTTGTCCTGGGTGGGAATCGAACCCACGACCCCCGGTTTTGCAGGGTCTCTGACCACTCGACCAAGAGGCCAGTCAAATTATTGGATCAAAATAAAGACCACATAGGTACATTACTATACTTGCGTAGTCATTGAATTTACTGAGGGAGTCTACTTTGAGTATGATTTCTTTTTTAGATTTCCTTAAACGTACCTGTGTTTAGATTCATCATAATTAATATCCATTCACCAAGCTCATATCCACAATTCTATGACGACTACACAAAGGACCGACCCTTGTGTACAAAGAACACAATAACTAATTTAAATGTACGCAGCCAGAATACAAATCAATTTATAATGGACCCCCGAGTAGTTCAAACAGAAATCTTATTACAATGCAAATTCAATCAATTGTTGTCTAGAGTGCCTACTTTTTTGTCGTTCACAATAAATTTGTCGGATATCCTTAATTTCGGGGCATAATAATTATTATCACCGGCTCTCTTACGCGAAACATCCTGTATATAGACAGTTAAGGACAAGCTGCACTCACTCTACAGCTAAAAGGTACCTACTGACTTTTACTTTATTCAAATAAAATATTAAAGATTTTTCGAACTTAGAATAAATATAAGTGCTATGTATTAAGGTTTTTACTTAATGACCAAGGGTTACAAAGGACAAACCTAATATAACGCCTGGGGCAGTGTCTTTGAGTCGATCTTGCGTGCAAATGACATATTGCAAAACACGGCAGGTTTGTAAGGACAGGGATATTTGGCACTCGCTGCTTTCTGCCTACCTCATTAGGGACCTGGCGTGACGATATAGTATAGTATAGTATAGTATATAGTACAGCTATATAAAAACATGAGAATGTATCACAATACAAATACACACTGTTTTCTATTCGAAAAAACTCCAACTGTGTCCCTAGTTACAGACCAATAAATCCGCAGGACCATATAGCACACCTGGCCAACATCCTAGTTATTTCTCCTCGAGGTATTTTCCAATACAGTAACTATCTCACGTAGGTGAAGCCTGACGTTTTTACAACCTGTGTTCATTCGAATTTAGTGAACACGTCCAAACCGCGCCTCAAGCTTTAGGCACCCGCATTTTTATACCGGGCGATAGTTTTTGTACGTTCCATACCCTTTTCCATATTGAAGCTGCCGTCAAAATATAGATTTAGTGGACGAAACAAAAATGTTTACAGAATATGTAGGGGCGTGCGGTATTTGACCTATTTTGCTGGGAATTTTTCGAACACCATTTCAAGACTCACGAAAGAGTTTAATTATGTAAGTACCTAGCAGATTCATCTTTTTTCGCGTTTACATTTCAACCATAAGAATCTTTTTTTGTAAGCCTCTATTTTAATTTGTCATACATTTTGAATTAATTTAAATCAATCCACCCAAACTCAGTCCCAAAATCTATCTCAAAACGTATTTAAATTCCATTTTAGTTTTTAGAAGTCTCTTTTTTGAGTTCAACTATTCATATTGTGTTGTTGAACGAAACTATTTAATAAAACATTCCCTGTTCGATTTTACAGTTTTCTGACAGCGAGATCATTTCGATCATTTCGACTTTTATTAAATCCAGCTGCATTTATTTCCACCGTTATTTCGTTACCTTGCGGAAATCAAGTCTGACGTCATAACTTGAAGTGTCAAAAGCTTTATTTCCATTTGGCGTCTGGACAGCCTCATTTCCTTCGAAACTAGAGCACTGTTATTTATTGATTGTAAGTTCATGCAAACATTTATCTGCGTTCGGTAGAAGATGTATATAGTAGTTTTTAAATTTTTACATCAACGCCATTTTTAATCTGTCGCATTTACCCTTTTGTTATCGAATAAAAGGTGCGTTCGAATTCCACGTTCGGTTAGAACGCTAATAAATCTTAAAATAAAATTGAAAAAATTACTAATATTAATTTGTATAAATACAAAATCAACGTATTGTCGGTAATTGTCAACATTTTTTTTTTATTAATAAAAATGTTTTAGCATTTACACAAAAAGAATATTTCACAGTATACGCATGGCAAGGGATAAAAAATGTCCTAACCCCAACCCCGATAGCGTTAGCGGGTTCAAATAGCATGTGGTCAAAAGTTTTCCCCTTCCGCAACCGTGATTAATGCTAAATGAATTAATTTTCAAATGAAAGTCCAATCATATCCATGTATAAAACTAGGACAAATATATACTTCATTATAAAGTAGATCATACAAAAAGGTCAGAATTGTAAAATTGGTATTGTAAATTAAGGTGTAAAGTGTAATACGTATCTTTCGCGATACTAATCCTAGTATCTATATATATAATTTATATACATAAACAGACGAACGCCTACTTACGAACGGATACAGCATCAAAACGCCAAAAACAAAATAAATCACGTATAATGCCATTATATGTAAGCAAAAACCGATTAAGACGCACTCGAGGCCATTGACCCCGAAAGCGAGGGAAGAAAGTATAATACGGCATTAACTCAAGTGGGATAACATTATTTGTTCGTGAGTATTCCTATACAGAGCTTAACTCACTCGTATATACAGGGTGAATAATGGAGTACTGAGACGGAAGCGAATCCGTTATACCGAAAGAAAAATATCTATATATGTTTTATCTATATTTATAATAAATCTGTAGAGAGGTCAATTCTGTACCTGAAATATCTTTCCAAAATAACTATCAGGGGGTGATTAGGGATCTATACTAATGCCAAAAATGCAATCAGTAAAATTTATGTCTGTCTGTCTGTATAACCGTTATAGAAACAAAAACTACTCTACAGATATTACGAAACTTGGTACAATTATTTTTCATACTCCTAAGCTGCTTATAGTATACTTGCTTATAGTATAGAAAACGGGAGAAATTACTGCATTTTTTAAGCTCCTACATCCATTAAATAATGGAGAAATACCGTTTTATACCCGTGCGCAGCCGGGGCGGGCCGCTAGTATTGTATATAGTTTGTATATCAGCTGTCCGGTTACCATTCAATTGGCTAATTTGGAATCAGACAGCCGTGTTTGGAATTGTCCCCAGTCCCCTATTACGTTATAACGAATATGTCGAAATCGATACTAAATTTTGAAAAGCCTCTTTAATACACATACATTTTTGAATCATGTACATCAGACCGCTCTGCTTCAATAAGATTAAGTCTTCTTGATTTCCGTTGCCTGAATTGAGTAAAAGTTATTACAAGACTTCGAGCTACCATTAATAACTATCACTTATCGACAACAGCGACTTAGCACTGAACTTTGAACCAAGGCCGAGAAGTAAACGAGTCAACTAGTTATAGTATCGAAACTGGACAAACACCTATAAAGAAACAAGAAATTTTCATTTTAAATAATGCAACCCTCAAATGCCACCGCATTTTGTTATCTAAACCATAAACTAACAACCAACAAACTAAACTACAAAGGACGGTCGTAAATCGATTAAATGCTTAGCGTGTACGTCGCGCTGAAAGGGTTAAAATTCTATTTTCGTTTTGAAATTAGGAGCCAGAAAATATATGTAATAAGAAATTTTGTTATAATAATATTCGATGAATTTACAATATCGAAAATATAAATTCATAGATTTTAAAGAAATAAAAAAGGTAATATTCTTATAACTCCTGGCGAAATTTTAAATGACAACTAATAAAATAAAAAGAATGACAGCAGCTTAGTACTGAATTTTGAAAAGTCCAATATATGAAACCGAATGTTGGTTGAAATAAAAATATGCGTATCATTATATTTGTGAAAAATTCCGGTACCGGGAATCGAACCCGAGCCTCCTGGGTGAGAGCCAGGTATCCTAGCCACTAGACCATACCGGATCGTATCAGCAATAACGAAAATTTTTATATGGAACGATAACTTAATGACACTTCGCTAAAATTTGAATGTAAAATCATAAACATTTTTATAAAAAAAAACCTTTACGCCATAAATACATATAAATTAAAAATAAATAAAATACAGAAACAGGGCATAAAAGAAAACAAATAAAATACAAAAATAGGGAAAAAAAAAATTACAATAAAATTACAGTCTTGAACGGAAAGGGTGCACCTTTACTGTCTCAGTGTAATTTTTTAAACACAACAATTGCTCTACTGAGAAATATGACATTTACAGGATACATTGTATCACTATTCACGAGAGCCACAAAAATACGTAGACAGTTCAGATTGATCTAACCTTTTACACGAAAATATTTTAGGCAAAAGAGCTTTGAATTTCCGAAGCTCGAAAAAAGCAACCACGTGGTCCAGCGATACATCAATCAAATGTTTGGTAGCGAAACATCCCCCGAGGACGACCAAAAAAAATGCACGTGAGGAAAAAATGAAATTTCCCTGTATTTTTACATTCCATCTCACCATCACGTTTCTCTGTTCTTGTAGAAGCTTTTGGCGTGACAAAAACGTAAAAGAAAGACATTCCGGTACCGGGAATCGAACCCGAGCCTCCTGGGTGAGAGTCAGGTATCCTGGCCACTAGACCATACCGGATCACTGCGAAATAAAATAAACACAATGCATTGTGGTACATTTCTAACGAAAAAATAAAAAAAATTGCACAGCGCCGAAAAAACTAAGCTAGGTATTTAAATTATCTGTATTTTTCACTGTTCTCCACTTGCATTATGATCATTTCGAATCTGTGGTCCCCACAAATACATAATTTAAAAAATAACTTTCCATACATTCTCGCTAATATTTCGACCGACAAATATTCTAGATGCGATCCGGCGGCAGCGTCGCATACACTTTATTCGCTTAGATATTACTTCGAGAATATTCGCTGAAGGCGCAAAAGATAGCCGATAAAGAAACAATTTGTATTCAATAAGGCTCGCAGCGCCGGCGGAATAAGTTCACTGGAAATATACAGCCTTTGCCAAAAAATAAAATAAATATTCGTCGTCGTCTGCACAGGTGTTTGTAGTAAAATATATGTACTGTACTAAAATAATATGCGTATTAATTTATTTTTATTAACCGTAAAAGGTTAAGGCGGAAAAATTAATTTGAAAAGCAATAAAAACCGCATAGTGCACAAATGCGCGACAATTAATACTTAACATTGAATATTGAAACTCTACTTCGTTAGATTAATCTTTTAATTAATCACAATAACATCGTCGATAAAGACCTAATATAACATTTACTCAAAACATTAGTATACAGATACTTTACTGCTTAATAACGTACGTATTTATAATATAATCTGTTTGCAAATAACGTTATATTACTTTAAAAACTTCCCTCAAAGCGTATGGTATACGAATAAGTATACAATTTGTATTCAATAAGCATCTTAGTACACGGGGAAGAAAGTGCATAAAAATATAGGTATCGTTGAAACTTATGGCGGGTATGCTTTTAGGACCTGTAACTGTGGATATATGAAAAAATAGAAATAGCTATCTATAATGCCTATGTAGAAGAGGTTATCTGATTGAATGAACGTTGTTTGAAAGATTATTGTTATAGTTATAGTATTGTCGATTGCGAAAATATTTATCAAAGCTGTTGGAATATGACATGACGTTTTCATACCATAACCGTTGTTTTGTCTATGCCTTTTCTTTTGCAAAATGGGTCGATCAGGACACGCTTTTTGCAAAAACTATTTAACGATAGTAAATTCTCACAGTAAACTGCTTATTTATTCCACCAAAAACATTGAATTGTTTGTACATTTATCAAAATAATTTTATTAACAGTCTGGTTACAAGAAACGTTCAATATTCGAATCTGCGAACGGAACGGAACGTAAGTCGCGAATAGAAGTGAATCGTGCGTAAAGAGTAATTTCAAACGTGTTTGATATTGATAGAGCTAACAATTCCGCAGTCTTTATATATACCCGTATTCGTAGTATAAAACAATTTGTCTGTGTCAAAAAAACGCGGGAAACTTATTTCCTCACACATATTTCTCCAAACCGAAAGAATCGATTTCTTGTCCAATAGCGTTTGTTTTTGATTTTTGAAAGCACAACACAATTGTTAGATTGTTATTTTTACAAAATATACCTACGTTATTCAGTTTATCAGCTATCTAGATACCATTGCATAACCATTATCAATATAAAAAACCAGCAAACCAGAACGACACAAAAACGGAACGTTCGTTCCGAATACGTGACACTAAACAATTAAAATTTATAACAAAATTAATTCACCCATTAAGTTTTAATGAACGCTCCGCACTCGCTACTATCACATGCAGGCTAGGTAAATTCGACCCGTTGTGCAATTCATTTCAATAAAAATGCTCCGTATACATTTCCAAGGCACGCTGATAACGTTGATAGCATTCGGAATGGAACTTAAGCTTTTAGGTAACTGTTACATAGCCAGTAGAGAACATTAACTATTCTACAGCAAGAACATTAGCGAGTCATTTATATTTTATGTTAAATTATTTGAGTATGTATAAGGGCAGTGTCTGTAAAAACCCTAAGTGCTTACTAAATTCATAATAGAGTTCCTATTCCGACAAAAACTTCCATTTGCATATTTATTTATAAGAATTTTAGGTTGAAAAACATTGATTAAAATTACTTCTTTCACCATTGTTAAAAGGCTTACAGTCCGTAGCTGCACTGGAGGACATTATACAAGTTAGTGGCCAATCCATTGGAATCTGCATCATCGTCCAATATCTTCCACCATGAATTGCCTAACAAGCTTAATTAAAAAAGAACAACTTTAATGAGTATTCGACACCTGGACGCGTACGGTATAAAAATAAAAGAATATCGCTTCTCCCTCTCACAAATCGCGTTTAACATAGCATTTTAGTTGTAGTGCCGTTTGTAAAACACAGCAACTAATACTGCACTACTGGAAATATGCATAGCTTTGTATATACCCGTACATCATACTGAACTGCATATCGTAGCGTACTCCGAGAGGACGTTTGTATAAAATGCGGATACAAAATACGAAACGGCGAGCAATAAAACGTACCTTGACAAACGTGAACTTTAATACAAACATGGAATAATATAGTAGCGGTACATTTATATCTTTATTAACAAAATTGTGTACGTAAAGCACGAGACGCTTCGCAACTATCTTTTAGTCAAAACTAAATTGGTGATGTTTTTCAGAAACGATGGAAGCTGCGGCGGTAGGTAATCTAAGGAATCCCGACTAGATTTCGCGATTCTCGATTTGAGTCGGCCCATTGGTGTGTGCGTCGTAATATTTGACAATGCTCCCTTTCCCTGCGACGTGCACAAGCCAGATTTTTCTAATAGTTCGTTAGACACGGTGTCATATCTATCTCTGTGGTACGGACACACTGATCGCATACCGCAATAATAGTTCTGTTGTATTTGATCGTATCCATCCGATGGTAAAGATTCTCCCGGCCTAATTACTATATGAGGTGACTTCTTCGATTTAACATTCTGTTTAACACACGATCCCAAACATTTGCTCATCCCCAAATTATTGCAACTGGAATTCAAAGTGTCTAACGAGACAATATTTTGTATGCTGTCGTTCTCAATCAATCTTTCACACACACATTTGGCTGCGTCGCATGAACTAGCGTCCGACTCTGCGTTGCAGTTCGTTGCAATCGCTTTATCTGTTGGGTTTTCAATTTCGCTGATATATGGAGATATAACTCCTTCCTTTGATACAAACGCCGTGTTCACACCAACATTAGTAGGCGTTCCCTTGACCGCTTTGTCGTCCAACAGAACGTAAATATTACCAGACGATGTTATTTTCAATGAATTATAATTTCCAATTTTGTCTACGTCCCGATTGAATGCAATAGTTATTTCACCTGATTCTGTTCTTGTTACTGGAATAGCGCTATTCGAGGGCATGTCTATGCAGTGTATTAAATTATTAATAAAAGTCTGCTTCGATTCTTTGTCGAGAACTATAGCATAATTTCCTGATGAAGTCTTTTTTAAACTAGCCGACGAATCCTGTAATAACTTTTGATTACATCTAAGCTTCATTTTAGATTTCTCGTATAAATGAGAATCACTGGTGGATTTTTGTCTATTTGAAATCACGTTATTTGTTATATTCTTACGAGATTTATCGAAATTCAATTTTCTTAGCAATTCTCTAAGCGTCTTCGCAGACATAGTTGAACCAGATGCTAGAGCTGTTTTCTTCAGTGCCACTTCCTCTTTTACTTGACCATCGTGTATGAGATCCGAAACAACTATCTTTAGGAGCCCCGAATGAGATTTCATAAGACAAGCTTTCTTACTATCGGACCTAACACGATCGATCTTATCAAAATCCAACACAATACCAGAAGAAGTTTTAGTAATATCAAAAAAGCTCTCATTTTCATCTTCAATCCGTTGTTTTATTGCCTGCTTATAACATTTTTCATACTCTTTGTCTAAAACTATCTCGTAATTGCCTGAATTTGTTTGTTTAATTACAACAGGTGGTTCTGTTATCGCACTATCGAGGCCTTTTAGTTTAATTTTAATCAATTTTTCCATATCTCTTACACCCTGTTGTAATGGATTCATAAATTGAGAAGCATGTTGTTTTTTGGTAATTAAAAATTGATCTGAATTCGTTCTAGAAGTGTTCTTTTTCACATTGGAATTTTTAATATTCTCTTTTGAACCACGCGGCAAAAATGTTGTAATATCGTTTTTGTTCTTACTACACTGCTCTTTGCAACTTTCAGAAACTCCGATGTCGACATTTTCAATTTTCGAGTTTTTCAGCCTTTTAATGGTGTCGTTAGGAACTTCGATGATTATGTTATGCGAAGGTGACCTTTTCACTAAAATAATTTCAGCATAATCTTCACTAACCGAGTTTAAACCTAGTGTTACATGTCCAGATTTTGTCTTTTTTAATGATACAAAAGCATCAGGATCTTGTTTTGTTACATTTTCTATTAAATCTATAAGTTTTTCATTTATTTCTTTTGGTACTCCAAAGTGCTTTGATTCTTTAGTTTGAGATTTCTTCATACTTTCGTTATTCTCAAAAATATCTACATCGTTTTGTATTGATTTTGTGGCAAGTAGCGTCTTGAATTGCTCTTTAATTAAATCATCTTTTACAAGATTGTCTGCTTTTATACTTTCTCTAGAGCTACATAGATCGTTGGTTGTTTTATCAGAAAATCTTGAATCGTATGTACCTATATGTGATTGTTTATTGAGTATCTTATGGCTTTTATTAAATAAATCATGCCTTTGTAGATCATTAAATACCATATTACAATCTTTATTATCACATTGGATTCTTACATCTGTTTTCATTTGTTTTATACCTGTAAGTCAATAGTTAAAATAAAAACTGTAATGATACAAAAATATCATATAATAAATAACTAACGGAAGTATGGAAGCACAAAAGAAATGAAAGCAGAGTTTTATATTGAACATAGCAGTATTAACTCTCTACAATATTCTGCGAAAATTATCGATAATATCCAAATTCTTTACATTTAAATGATAACAACCAGTGATAGCCTCATCCTATAGCATGTATAGAAAAATATTATTCTTAATTTTACCATTTGAGATTTTTACTATGTTTTATTCCTCTCTTTTCTCAATTTAAATCGTCACCAACCAAAGAATTTGTAAAATCATAATTTTCAGACAAATCATGGACTGTAATAAGTATTTTTATAAATACTGTCTATAGTGTTTACCAAAGAACATGAGCTCCCTAATTCATCAGTTCCTAAGAAGTCAGTTTTAATTTCTACTTCATCATTGCTATTCATGTCACTATCCCTTATAAGTGGACATCTGTCCAATATCTCTTTGCACGAATTGTTTTACCGTAATCAATTCTTTTGAAGTATTTAGTTTCAATTTATAGTCAGATACCATAATATTTTTAATGAGCTTCTTTGCGACATTACAAAAATTTCTTGCTTTTTATAAATATTTCGATTTGTAATCCACTATATTTGTTAAAGCTTCACCACCCATTGTACTGCTATTCGTTTTGATATGATTTACGATGACTGAAGTTTGAGTGAATTTGTTTGAAACGTCTTTAATTTTAGGATATAACTTGGCAATATCTTTAAAGCCTGTTTTGAACCTTGGATTCACATGTAAACTTTTTAAGCTAAAACTCGCTTGTTTGCCATTAATATCCTTGTAAATGTATTTTGACGTTTCACAATCCCTTATTATTTTCTCACTGTCCATTTTAACCAAATTCTCGGGTATTTTAGGACAGATAAATCATTTCTACTTGGAAATACGATTGAACCGCAAAAACTTTTTACAGTTTTATCTACGGAAATAGATACTTCATTGTTTTCTTTGCTGCCTTTAATTTATCGTTGTTGTATTTCTTTGTAGCGTAAACCTAAGGTAAAAATATATTCATCTTAATTGCCTTCATGCAATTCGCACGGTGGTTAGATTTATTACAACTAATTTGAAAAAAAAGGAAACCACCATGCTTCAGAATAAATTTATTACATGAAAATAATGATATAAGACAATCAAATGCCTTACAAATCGTATACAGTTTGATTTATAATAATTGTCTTGTTAGTGCTGGCTATTATTGTATATTCAAACATTCACTGCTGATCATCGTATAACTTACTTTATCAATGGGCGTTACTTCAAAATATTTTCCCATAACTTCCTCGATAATTTTTTCTCTTGGGTGACTCCTAACATCTAAAATAAGGAGAGCACTATAACAAACGCAAAACATTTCTCTCACTCAAATATTTTGCACTTCCAAATTAAAACTTATGCTTTAAATCGACACAGATGTTTAACTTACTTGTCTTACATACACAAGAGTTGGTCGATGCAGATCCGCAGTGGCACGAAACCTAAAAGGATATTGTGTTAGTTTTAATCCTATTTAAACTATTAAACTCAGATATGAATCAATGTTCCAAATTAAATTCCAGCAAACCATCGTTACCTGATCTTTCGATGACGATAACTTCGGTACAAATGGTACTGCTGTCACGTAGGTTTTATTGCTTGATATCGCACTCAAAGCGTCAGGCCCAAGAACACACTGTGCCGCCCTCATATTACTGAACTGGCATGTCGGACCCTGACATGGATCTGGCCTCCACGCCGCAACGTCAGTGCCTACCGCACTTGGCACTGCGTGCATTGCGCAATCAGGACCACAGGCTGCCGTCTCTTTGAATGGACAGACCTTTACTTCACCCTGCAAATAAACATTGGTTACTATAACAAACAGTTATAATAACGTTGTGAAAATTTTACATTATAATATTTAATTATTTCATTTAATTATATCAACACTTGTTTATTATTGATTTGTTGCTAATTTTATATCAATTCTTAAATTAACATCAATTTTCTCATCAATTAGCACTTATAAATAAAGTGGTATTTTATAATTGTCTAATTTAAATTTAAATTATAATAACTAGTTACTGGTATGACGATTAAGCGCACAACATCTTTGGTAGCAATAGAACCCAACCTCAAACCACTTCTTTGGCAGAATGCTGTTGGTTATAGATTAGCCCAAAAGTTACGATATACAAACAGTAGTTCTGTAATCACTTAACTATTGCTGCTTCTTGTATTACAAAGGATGAACTACTCTGAACTAGACTCGTTTCTTAGAGATAGATTTCAGGAATCCTTACCGCATCTTCTTTGTCTTGAGGTGGGCAAGAAGCCGGATCTGAGGGCGGTGGCGGCGCCTTCTTCGTACAAATGCATGCTTTGGGACCCTTGGGGCAATTACATTCGCTGGCACCGCCCCAACGTACACACGGGTCCTAAAAATAAGTAATAATAATAATAATAACTGGGGACGTGTGTGGAACACGGCTGTCTGATCCCAAATTAGTCAATTTAATGTCTGTGTTATGGTGATCGGACAGCTGATAAACATACATATATACATACAATATAGTAATTATATAGATATGTCTATTCTTTTATGATACATACCTTTTTAGCCCCCGTCTGTTTGTCCGCTTTAGGTGGACGAACGGCCTTCACTTGCTTCAAGCATAGCATCAACTGTTTATATGTATCGGAATCGAGCTGAAATAATACAATAAATCGTCAAATTTTAATTCAGATCCATATAAATAGCAATGCTTTTATAAACTTTGCAATGACTTACCTCACATCTGGTTTTAACAGCGCCACCTACAATAGTCAAGTTCAAGTTCTTCTTCACAGTCGTCAGTATGAAATCTTGAAGAATCTGCCTCGTTGGCTGATCCAACTTGCCATTCCTGCTTCTCTTCAGACATTGCAGCACTGTATCAGCTACAGCCTTGCCGGGCCCCGTTTTTATTTGCCTCTCGAGGACGGTGTACATGTTTTCAAAGACGTTATCCAGAAACTTTTGTTTTACACCCAGACATACGCAGTCCATGGTGTGATCCGGACTGCAGTGATCTTCGCTGTATAAGCAATCTCTCTCTGCAACACACCTCGGACAGTCCGTGCAAAACTTCCTAATGTCTATCGTATCGGTGCACTGGTGGCATCTCGCGCATTTCGCTTTGTAATTGGCTATTTCATTATCTATTACTTTTATTTCGTCTTCAATAGACTTCTTTTTTAACTGACATTTGTCCTTACACTGGTCGTACGATTGAGACAGCAAATCCAATTCATCCATCAATGTTTCTTTCTAAGGCAATGGAAATCATATTATGTTAGAAGTGATAATAACATAATTTTATCAAGCGTACCTCATGAACGTTCGAAAATGTAAGAGGATTAAAAATGGTACTCGTAAATTATGTTACCAGTAGCTACGAGGTAAGAATTAAAAATGTGATCGTACAATTTATGTAACATTGCTATGGAATCTCTAAAGCGCAGCTTTTGGAGAGAGCTTATTATAGTTAAATATGGAAAACCTCGTAACCCTAACATGATTGTAGATGGCAAACAATTTGTAAAGTTAAAAAATGTCGAGGGTAGTCGGCTCTTGGATGACGGACGGCTAATGACAAGACACTCATCAGGTCCTTTTGTTGTCGTTAGGTAATAATAATCATTATACCTTGTTAGAAGCCTTGAGAATACTTAAAAACCTTGACCTAATTAAACTTTTTTTACGTCATATGCAGAGTCATAGAATAAACACCAGGCATTACGGTTGGGTAACAGTTAGGACCCCTTAATAGGACGTAACCTGTCTTCCAATCAGAAAAGGACACAAATCTGTTCAAGCT
>DWGJ01003069.1:0-14150 GCA_018246895.1 Aspitha aspitha aspitha | reverse complement strand
TCGTATGTATATATGTATGTTTATCAGCTGTCCGGTCACCATAACACAGGCATTAAATTGCCTAGTTTGGGATCAGACAGCCGTGTGATGGTACAATAATAATAATTTTACCTTCTGTCTTACATGCCACCTAAGCACGGTTAGCTAACAAAGAGCTCTTAACTGAGCAAGTTCCCTCGTAACGCGTCAGTACAGAACTGAGCAAGGATCTCATCCCCTCTGCACGCGCGCCCGTCGTTTAGGCGAAATAAATGTTTAAACAGTAACAGTAAACCCGTAAATCATAGCGCGTGGGCGCCGCGCGACGAGCCCTTGTTCAACCGCTGCTTAGTAGAATAATGAAACCCGACTGAACAAAACGATGAGAAAATATCGTGCGAGCTGAGGTTACATGATGAACATACTAGCATAATACGAGTACTAGAGGGAGCCCGCTTTGCTCGCGCAGAAATTGTATTTAAAAATACCAATCAATGCATAAAAATATTTAACTAATCAAGTTCGTGAATGTAAAATCTGCAAATCAACATTCTACGCACATCGGTTTTGGGTGAGCGCAGTTCGATGGGTCCTCTAGCACTGTCTACTCCTGTACATAGATATGAAATGAATAATGGACATGAAAATATTGCACATCTACAATCTTTATACATTTCGACGTTAGTAGCTTGCGATGAAAAACGTGTCTAAAACTCAATTTAGCTCTGATAAGTGGTTTAACTTGATTTTGCCTTTTTATAGCCGCAGATTACCGTAATATGTATATAGCTAGCAGAGAGTGGATGAAATAAAGATTAGGTATTAATTACCTACGTAATATAAACTACCCGTTCTCATCCGTTCTCACCCGCCATATCGGTATTGAGAACCTACCCATATTCAAACTAATTTCTAGTTAAGACTTATCTATTTTAATATCGGTCACGTTGGCTGCCTGCCCATGCCATACAATCGGAAAGCCTTACGTCAAACCAAGGATATCCTCATATTCTGGCTCCATTATTAGTTGTAAGATATTCTGCCCGAAATAAGCCTCGTCATGATGGTAATAGAGCTAGAATTTTTCTGGGCCCCCGTAATAGATTACAGGAAATTACATAACCTAAGACATCGGTTTTTTACTATTATAATGTTTAATGTTACATTTTGACCTTTTATGTTGTAAGATGATTTAAACGTATTTTCATATGTGTCGGAGGCACGATAAGCGATCGGTGCAAGACGTCCATAATCGTTAAGGATCGTCGGAAGCGTCAATAGAACCGGCCAAGTGCGAGTCGGACTCGCGCACGAAGGGTTCCGTACTATCATCTAAATTCTAAACACGTTTATTGTATGGGGACCCACCTTAATATATTTTCAATTTTTAGTATTTGTTGTTATAGCGGCAACGGAAATACATCATTTGTGAAAATTTCAGCTTTCCAGCTATCACGGTTTATGAGATGCAGCCTGGAGACAGACAGACAGACGAACAGACTAACAGACAGCGGAGTCTTAGTAATAGGGTCCCGTTTTACCCTTTGGGTACGGAACCCTAATCAGTCCGACATCTTTAATGACCCGCCATATTGGAATTAGAACGACGTCACATAGCTAAGCAGGCATTGTCATTCATAATAAGCGTGTATACCAAATTTAAGCTCAATTGGTTAAAGATAACTGGTCTAAAATTCAGTCGCAAGATTCCCCCCAGAAAAACATATATTATGTACACTACAATCACTACATACATAGCAAGTTAATAAAAAGCTTGTAATAAATATATGTGGGATACAATGAACAACAAAAAAATGCTTTTGTAAATACAAAATTCACTTTATTTCACGTCTATACGTTTTGTCTCTTATGACTGCAAAGCAATTCACTGGACTACTAGTATATCTGTTAATGTCTTTGACCAACAAAACGGGTCGTGGCTTCGATTTCCACGTAAACATTTGTGTGATTAGCGCCAGTCCAGTGATTGAGTGACAACTCAATTGTACATAAAACATTAAAAAAACATTAAAGGTTTAAACCATGGACAGAGTTTATACCATTTGTCATGGCAACAATAGTGTGTTGTTGTCAGGGCGTTGCTTAGTTACGGTGCAGCCTTGACGGTGTCGGACCTCAAGTCACGTTAGCTTACGTGTAAATATAACCTTAATAAAGGTACCATTACCGTGGTTATGTTAAAGAAAACATTGATGTAAGATACACTTTGGACGCGTGCAATTCGATCGAAATGTAACATTTTTTTAACACATAAAAAGCAACGATAATACGAGAAGACTGAACAAAGGTATCTATATCGTTAAAAATATAAAGCAGGTACATAATCGTTTGAATATTTCAATAAACGCAACATTAATTTTCAAAGTATAGGTTATACGTCGTACCACATCCCAATAAACCGCACGAATGGCCCATTGTGTTCGAAGTGTCGGGCCTTTCAAATTAATGACAAACCTTGAACTAATTAAGCAAATTGTATGCGTACGGGTTATCGCGTCAAATATCCGCCTTATTACACGATCCAAGCATTATTTTAATTTACATATAATCATTTAATAAGTGAAGCGTAATACTAAAGTTGAAGAAAAAAAAACAGAATTTACTTGGCTGTATCTTAAAACACCTTTATCACTAAAACGTTTTCAAAACCTTAGAATAAAAGATCAGATTTTAAATTTACAAATTTTTATTTTTAACTGTTTTCATTACTTTACAATATCTAATAAAAGTTGGAGCTATATAATTATCTACAGAAAATTTGTTTACAAATTTTTCAGTCCAAATAATTCACGAAATACGAGTATACTAAAACAACTAATCACAGATTCATTTTCAAGATGGCGGCACAGATACACACCCTCCGGCCGAAAACTGAAATTTAAGTGTACGGTGAGGTGTTTTATTACAAACAAATTTTAATTTGCGCCCAATAGGTAAAACATGCTCGTTTTGCCTGTTTCTAGCACGAATTTACTGAACAAATGGTGGACTTTTAACATACATTTCGTTTACAATTATTTTCTTGAATTAAAATCAACGTTTTTGTACTCACAATTTAGTACAATAAAAAAAGTACAAGTAATGACTAAATACTTTTCTACATGCTATTAAAGGTAAAGTGCCTAATTGCCTAAGTTTCTTATTTTCTTATTCTGTAAATATCAAATAAATTATGTTCCTATAACGTCTTACATTTGTAGAGAATATAGTGTGAAATTTGACTTCGTTTCACTAGCTACAAGGCAGACTGGAGCCTGCCTACAAAATCATAACCATCCAAAAAGTAGGATAGAAACAGGATTTGAAGTTACCGAAACATCATAAACTGTTTTGCTAAAAGATAAAGGATAAAAATCTTCATTATATTTCGGGCTTATGCCCAGTGCTGTTGCTGAACTTACTTAACAAATTATATGTCTTAAATTAAACAATAAGAAAACAATGATAGTATTTTTTATGCTCCAACAAATTACAAGACGCTTATGTAACTTGCAATTCTCCGACTTCTTGAATAATTTGGGCCAAAATGTAAGTTGAGCGGCACAATTTCCGCGATAAGAGATCTCTAAAACTCAATCCGCGAGTTACCGCTGTTTCGTGTGTCACGCGAGCCAGTCATCCTGTCTTTCAGTTGGTACGCCCGTAAATCGCTACGACAACGGCTTATCGGCAAACACAAGGTCGAAGCTTTATTACGATAAGCTTGACTATATTTATGTCTTGGGATACAAAGCATCCTAGATCATCTGAGACCTCGGGTACCAAGTGGTATCAAAACGTTAACGCTCACTTTAACAATACAAATTTGAAAATATTACTTTTATTTATTGAATTCGAAAAATATTAGTCCTTCCCATTTACTCATGTCCTCTCATTGGTTATGTCATGTCTTATATTGGTCACCCACGGTTGGGATGACAAATGCTTATGTGCGCTTCCAACTATTTATAAAATCCCAATACTGGGCGCAGGTTTATCCGACAACTGCCTGAGACCTGGAGCATTGAAAGCACAATTCATAGTGACGACAACCCAACTCATGCGTCTCTAAAATTCAATGTTAATCGGTTTGCAGCTTCAAATTAATTAGACAATTCCGAAATTAAACCCAAGCTTATCAATCGGTATTGAAATAAATTATGCAATGCATTTAAAGCCATCGACAGATACAAAACACCAATTTTCACATTAAGAGTCCTTGGACCCAAAACAATTTCCGCTTCGGAAAATATTGAATCAGGAATCAATTTCAATGGCAAATATTTGCTCGAGTCCTTTGAAAATTGTTCACGGGACACGAATATTCAAATAGTACCCGGTTTTGGTAAGAGATTGTATCTATTTAAAAGCTAACAGTATGTATAGATCGTCTTATATTAAGCCTACCATCGCTATATGCGTATAGCTAACTGCGTTCAATTTAGAATGCTGCTAACGTTGATGCGATTTTTATGCCAAGTCCGCTAACTCAGCTGTCCGTTCATTAGTGTGGACTCTTGCCGAGTCACGGGCTCCCCGACCGCTAATGCGAACGGATGCTATCGATACCGGTCGGGGTAGCTAGACGAAGATGTCGAAAGTTTCCGCCCAATATAAAGATGTCGATTTTATCAGACTACACTTTGTATTACATCGACTAACGCTGTTACATCATTAAAAGGCAATACAATATCTTCATTAAAAGTAAAAGTATAGTCATTAATGTTACAATTTTCGTGTACGCCATACACCGTATTCGCGGGTTGTAGCGAAGTAACAATAAAGTTAATTATCCACTGTTTAACGTTGTAGTACCTACGTATTCTTCTATATGTGCGTAATGTTTTTTTGAAAATAGCTTAGTTTGTTTTTGTCTCACTTTTTCATTTTTTTATTTTATGTTTTTTTTTGTATATTATGTGCTGTCCTAATACGATGAATAAATGTTTCTTTCTTTCTTCCTTTCATGTGCGCATCGGGAGTTACCGCAACTGAGGAAACTTTAATAAAAATGTCCGATAAAGTTAGTTCACTTTACATGTGCGGTACGTCAATGTGAAGTACCAACTAACATCGGCCTTCGGCATTATAACATGTTCTACTAAGTAGCACGACCATCCCTATGAAACCTGTGACAAATTTTTGATTTAAGCTGACTATAGAACATACTGTTCGTTCAGGGACCGGAAAATCAATTTCGGGGTGCATTGAACGCGAATGCAAATGCACCCCCTCCCCGACCCGGGCCCTTCGCGTGCGCAGGGCACCTGTAGCCCCGGGCCGTTCGGGTCGCCGGCCGGCCCAGTTCCCCGCCCTACTTCCCGGGATCAACAAGTGATGTGGTGCATACATCGATTGAGACTGCCCTGCTCCCCGCTCCCCGCCTAACGATCACCAGCCTCGCCTCAACGTCGCATGCTGCACCGACATACACGTTCATCTTCATAGTAAATGCAATAATAATCACCTAAACATGAGCACTCGTATTAACATACAACCCAAAAATACAGTGCTTTGAATTTGCATGTGTCATATAAAATAGTTAAATCTGTTGAACAGTTAAATCTGATGGCTTAGCCAAAGTCGCTTAAGCATCTATACCAGAAATAACCACGCTAAGAACAAGCAATATTGGACTGCGGGGAACCATAAGGATCCTGGTCAATTGAACGGACCTTCGATATATCCAATAAATGTGTTGAAGGTACCTATTGAAATTGTCGCCATTACAAATCGTGACCGATACTTGATCGGTAAACCTGCAACATTCCATCTTGCAAGCAACTTTTTGTTCCAAACTCCATGATATTATTTATGCTGTTCTAAAATTCAAGTTATGCCCGACGAGATGGAATTTGTGTCTTTATCATTATGAGCGGGCTGGTCCGCTGGAAACAAAGCGACGTGGAATCGCATTGTTAGGCCGCCTCAGAGATGCAGAGACGGACATTAAGCCCCGGAACACAATCTAAAGCGCTCCGAGCGCTATACGCTTTGAGAATGCTCCACATTTATACTGTGGTCTCATTTTCTGACTGCACCAGTAAGTATATACATACGTATATACCGAGACAACTTGAAACTCGGGAAGGCCAGATTTGAATACAAGAATTTTAGAAGAAAACGCAATTGAATTTCACGTTTGTGTATAATGTTTCTAGAATAGACTTATCTGAAAACTGCGAGAGTTTCGGATGAATTGGCAGAGGTACGGATTAGTGGCCAGCTCGTGAGGTTTGCTAAATAACGATAATAAGCGGGAACGACCGCTTATATCTTCCCAAGTCCGTAGTACAGAGACGCTCCTGTGACCTTACCATTGCGGGACTCATGTAAGTGCTTACATCACCCGACGTAATTTAACTGACGATACGATAATGATTTGTGTTTGATGTAAATAAAATAATTAGTAAGTAATTGTAAAAGCCATTAACATAGAACTGCCAAATTCTCATTTATGTTACAGGAATTACGTAATAAGATATGTATGTATTTGATGTTCAGTATGTTACTTCTCTACCAATGACTAACCAAGGATATGGAATCGTTATTATAGCAAGCTTCTGTTCCTCGATATCGGATAGCATTATCTGCATCGAATGCTCTTGGCTTCTCAAATCGTTTAAGGACTCGTATAAACAGAATCTCCTTCCGTAGATAAAATAAGTGGAATATCCCCTAAGTCTGGAAATGTTGAGGGCATGATAATGGAAAACTGCAGTATTTTACATGTACAGGAAAATTAAACAAGGTAATAACTGTCTCACTTTGACAGAATTCTCATCTGGTATCTAGAGGTTGCGATGTAAATATTGACCTCCAACAAAGTTCGCTTCATAATCCATGTAATTAAATGCACAGCGTTACAATGTATTAGCTGGGGGTTCAAATGACGTCTTAAAATGTACACTAGTACTAGCCTCTTGTAATGTTACAAGCCGCTTGGCGAACTCAAGTTCGATTGTCTAACTGCATGGCGCGTTGGAGCAGCGCCAAGCCGCCATGTTGTAAAATAAAACACTCTTCAAGTTTTATTGACCGATATGTAACCCAAGTTTCACCGAATAATTGTTTTTGCTCAAACAAAAGAAGTAAATAGTTTTACTTTAAAACTTGTGAATAGGATATAATATGTGAACGAAGAGAAATTAGAAATATGTGCAGAAGATTTTCATGAAGATTATTAATTAGGAATTTTAGTATTATGTTACAAAATAAACCTATTAAGTACAATAATTGTAAATCATGGATAAGGAAATATTTCAATGGAATCACAGGAAGATCAGACAATAAAGCACTAGGTCGTAAGATCGCTGGCTGCTAAGGACTTACCAACAGTTTGCGTTTGGAAATTTTGGAAGAACAAAGTTAGGTTAAGTTAATTAGAAGTGTTTTATAAATTTCGAATTCCCTTTTGTCTATCCATACTAATATTACTATACTAATCTTTTACTCCTATCTGTTCATACATACCCGAGGCAATTAAAATTTTGGAACTGCATAGCGTTTTGGAAGATCGCCAGACCGCCACCTCGCTAACAACGCCACGTAGAATGTTGTTAACGAATCAGTGCGGTAAATATGACTGAATTAATATTTTGATTTAAGTCTATGGAACCAGGAATGTGAGGTTTAAAATCTGGCACGCGCCGTTGCTTTCAGTAAGTTTGTGGTTTTTAACATGAAACGTCACTCGCTATAGCGGTAAAAGTGAACATTTTGAGAAAATCCGCACACCTAAACAATACTCCATAAACTTTTCCAAGGCGTGTAAGCTCAAGGCTAAGGTGTAGAACCTGGTGATGAAACAAATTTAATTAAAAATCTACAACTGATCGCTTAATAGGCAAATTATATTCACTTTAAAATAGCTCGTTACATTAATTTGAAAGAGTCCAGCGCCGCACACGAGAGGTGTACTCGTAACTCGAGCGAAACTCTCTCCATCCGCTCCTTAGCTTTTCACGATCTAGTCAGATCTCGAGCATATTCAAATTTAAACATTCTTTTGATCACACACATATACTTCTTCCTTTGAAGTAATATTATTAATCCATAATCGAACACTCAAATATATAATCGTGTAAAACACATTTGCATTTTTTATAAAGAACACTGTCTTGCCCACCTGAAACCACACCAAAACGGGGAAATCCCGAACAATAATTAAACACAACATAACTCCAGTTCTCGGGAAATGGAGGTTTTTAGAACAAGTCAAAAGGCTACAGCGTAGTTTAAATCATTTGGCAGGCATTCTTAAGCGCCTGTACATGTAAGAACGGTCCTAGCACATAATGGCGAGTAATTAGCATTCATCCCGCTACGCGAACCTCTAAGAGAATTGCCTCATTACAAACATTTGAATGGAAACCCCAATTAACCAGAAAACAAAAGTTATGATATTGCAATATTTTAAACGGTACGAGATGTAGGTCATTCTAGGAATGAAAAGCAGAATTTCCAATTGCTGAATGCGGTGATTTTTAATTTGATCAAGAAAAAGTAAGACATTATTACGATTTTACCTATTGCATACGTGGATTTAGTTCATGACTTATTCATAAGAAATTTGAAGTACTTTATACCTAAACAATTGTTTGCAATTGTTAATTTGAATTCTGCTCGTAACAAGCAGCGAGAATTTCAAATAAATTAACAAATCTACATTCATTTTCATAATATGTCGAAGTATTTTCACAAACTATATTTATTGGACGTACAAGTTTATTCCGACGCTCCAATTTACCAACTGTCAATGCACAATAAAACGAGAGGCGGCAACCAGGTCGCGGAGCTGTCTATTGGAAAGCGACCTTTTTGAAATCCGTTCGAACTGGAGACACTGGTGCCTTCGCCCGGATTACCTACCTACAAATTGAAACGGCGGTTACACGGTATTAACGGCGGTTTGAAACTAAAACCCCTTGAATGTCACATGAAATTCGGCATAAAGTCGGCAGTTGTGTCTAGCATGATTTAAACCCCCGTTTCAAACCGCCGTTTAATACTGTGTAGCATAGCTTTGAAACGGGAACGTTACACTCGTTGTTATGAATACCACTGAAAAAGAACAACTTAATTTTTCCCGAAGGCAAAACAGATATTTTGATGGATGCAGGTAAATAAAGAGACCAAGACCTTGCAATGTTTACCAAATGGGTTACATACCCAATGATGAGGAAGTCAGGATTCTACGGAACCTTACGGATTCGAGTCCGTAAGCATACAGATATTTAGTACTTAGTGCTCGCTGTCTACAATAAACGTTATAATCTTTGCTTTTCTATGTGAAGAGATTAGCAAACGGAATAGCTTCCATCACGAGTCAGGCCTGCCGCTCATGGACTTCTGTAATCAATCTCCAATTGGACTGTAGGATAGAAGGTTCCTACCCTTTTCTAATAGAATGGATTGTTTTCATCACTCGAATATATTTTAAAATCTCTTATAACCCCTTGAGAATATTTATTTTGTTGAAATAAACCGTTTTTTTTTGCATATTCTGTTTCGAATGAGTTAAAAATTATAAATATGTTTACGAGGGCTTTTAATTTCGACCTTGTTTATTTAAAATTCAATTTCAAAATTTTCCAGCGAAACTACAATTCGCACCTGTGAGCCGGAATGCACTCGGCACAATTATAAAACACTTGATGTTTCATTCAGACGTTTTAAGAGTTCTCGCAACACATTTTTAGAAATACACCATTATTGTCATTATTTTTATACTAATCTTGAACACTGCCGTCTGGTATATTCCAGAAATGTTACTTTAGTATAAAAAATACAGATTTGCAGAAAGGCAGACGGGCCGCCTAATTGCTACCTAGATGCCAATGCGTTGTCGGTTTTAAAGGGAGCTTATTTTTGGTCCATCCTGAACAGCCCGATCTGTTAGCGCTCCGGGAACACAGTTTGGTATAGGCTTCTGCCCTAGCTAGGGTCCTCACGCTGACAATCACACATATTTCTAAATATACACAACTTTGCAGTCGGATATAACTTGTGCTCATGAAACGAATTTTTAGTTTGCCAATCCACCACACACACCCGGCTAAGCAGTCAACATCGCAAACCACTAAACTAATTGGTCAATCAAAGTAATGTGGATACTTTAGAGCTACTCGAATGTGCAAAAACTAACATTCCCCATTGAAGTATAATGTACAATAAGTGCAATAGAGAATACATAAAAATTTGAATGCAAAATGTCGGTAAATAATTGGTCAGTTCCGCCGTTTTAAATCCAAATAATGATGTTACAAAATTGAAAGTATTTCAATGAATCAAAACAATGTTCAAATAATAAACGATTCAATGTAATGTATTCAAAAGGACGCAGTACGGAGTCCAAGCAGATTGAATGGTGAAGTGGTCACCGGTCAAACAGAAAATGATCTAAAGAAACTTTAATGAACTTACGTAAAGTTTATGAAGATACAGGTAGGTGGCTACTGAATCTAAGAATATTAATTACCTGAAAACTGTGACACCCCCGACAACATAGACAGACCGGAATGCCGGCTGTGGGAAGGATGGATCATCCCTATGGAGTAAATTTCCGAATCCTCGAACTGCCACATTTCGGAACGAAAGCTGTCAGCTTCTGAATTCAAAAGCCGAAGATCATGGAATCGACGTCGGATGTGATTCAAGCCGTCCTTACTGCGTCTAACTGGCGTTCGATTCAATATTTCATTCAATAAACGCGACAATACATAAAGCCAATTGTTATCACATGACAATTTGATGCGATCATATCTAGTGATGTGTAGAGATATGCGTGCGTTGGGGGACGTGCGCGCGTCGCGGGAGCTGCGGCGCGACTGGGCGCGCGCGAGGCGCCCCCGGCACACACGCCCCGTGCCGCGAGGGTGAAGGTGGGGGTGGGGGGTGACGGTGACGTCATGAGCCACCCTGCGGCCTGGCATATCGTCCTTTATCTATTGTGTCTACGATCTACGGGACGCTCGTCATCGCAATGTAATCGATACTCAATACAAGACAAAATTAATTACGTATTCCTTTGTTTAATCTTATGTGAACACGCAAAAAAAGTTGCAATAAAAACAGAAATATTCAGTGTAAAAAGGGCCAGGATATAAATTCAGGGATATCTATAGACTTTCCACTATACACTGGATCACGAATGGCAGGGCGTGCGTGTATCAGTTTTTTCAATGCTTTATTGTTCCATTATTGAATACGAGGCGCCTCTCATATGGAGAAGATTTAAGACAATTGTCTTATATTACGAGAGATATTAGATACATCCATCATACACCTACTCCCATACCTTTACATGAGGAATATTTTTATAATAGCAGCAGAATATTATAAATATGATATATTATAAAAATATATATTATAAACATGGTACATCCAATGAAATGACAAACAGATCTATTTTATTTTTGTACATCGACATACTGACGACAGCTGCTGACTGACTAACTGACTGACAAGACTGCTGTGCATATCTTAAACCACAAACATAGATTCTTATAAGCAATATTACTAGATTATCTCATGAACAATATTACACGAAGGTTGCGAGCCATGCTGTCATTACTACGGTTTTTACTTTTCACCAAAATTTTCATGAGAACAAAATCATGAATAAATATAATTAGGGCACCATTTAAATCAAATATTGCCAGGTTCATATGATTTATCTTTATTGAAATAAAAGGAAATAAAACAAACACAGAGGTAATGAAAATAAAGAAAAGCAAGTATAATAACACACCACCCTAAAATGCACCAACATTTAAATGGCATGAATTTCGGAAAAGTGATTTTTACGGCCCTGCGAGTGCATATTAACAAGTTTAAGCAGTGATACTCTTGTGGTTTGGTTTCAGTCTTCTACCCATACAGTCTAATTTTTAATCCTGGCACACACTTCTGACTTTACAAAGTGATGTGTGTTTATATTGCTACAACAGTGAAGAAGCACATTGTTAGGAAACCTGCACACATTACAATATGTATTCTGAAGTGTCTGCTTATCCACTATTGACTAAACTGAAACTTCCACACTGCGAGACGAAACCTTTGTCCAACAGAGAAATGATAAAACAGTCAGGAAAATAATTCACATTAATAACATAATATTTGCTGTAAAGAGTGCATATACTATTATGAGACTCATACATACTTTTATGAATTGACTCAAATATGTTTATAATAAGTAATGGAAGATGATCCCGTTTGATTGATCTAAACCATTTTAATCGAATTAGGATAATAATATTAGGGGGTTATGCAAATAAATAAATATTAATCAGTAATATTCAATAAAGTTACAGTAATTAGACTTGTAGCTATGGTAAATTATCCAATATCAAATATATAGCAACAAGAACTAGTAGCAGCAAAAACTATTTAAACTTGAGATATTGTTGAAAGATAAATGATGGGAATTGAACAATATATTCTTACATTATCAAGTAGTAAGAAAGTATGGTTGTACTTTGTTTATATCTGCATTGCGACGGCAATGGTGGTATTAAACAAATACAAGCTTATCTAGGAATAGAAATATGAATTCCTGTAATATTTACATACCGTTGTCTCTGAACATTTTCTTATATTCGCCGAGTTCATTCTGCTCCAGCCATTCATCAACTTGCGAGGATTCATCTTCGAAAATCTCACTTAAAACTATTCGCGCAACGTAAATAAACGTGAAAAGAAATAATACAGAGCCAAAATAATGAGCTCGTGTGAACATAGTCTTCAGTTTGATTATGTTTTATTCATATCAATAGTTTAAATTTGAAAATAAACACCAATAGGACATACACCCACACACAGCTTGACTTTGACGTTAGCATCGCTGACAAACCTATCCCGCAATGTCAATTGTCACAAGTGACGTCGCCCGAATTGCCAGTTATTTTTTTACATAAGTCTGATTTTATAATTTTTTATCTTGAGCAACCTAATAAAACCCATTCCCACGATTCCAAAATAAATAATATATTAAATTACTGTTTCTGTCATAAATAGGTCATTTAATAACTGAATAGTTAATAACGTACCGTTTAATGGTGTATACGGTGCATGTTTTTTGTTTGCAAAACCCATCATCAACGCCTAGTAATGATGTAGATTAGCAATTACAAACTAATCCCTCATAACTGTCCCTTTGGCATTATAAATAAATAGGAAAAGTATTTATCAAACTTCAAAATTCTTAGCAGTTACCTGCATTTATTCTTCGTTCTTCGAAAAACTCCATATTCATATATATAATATAAAAGATGAATAGATGGATGACGGGCGGACCTGGGACGATGGAAATATTCTCCAGACTATTTCAGTTTTGGTTTATGGTATTATTAATCTACATAATACTTTGAATAATGATGTTGTACATGTTTGTTAATGTTGTTGTACATAACAGAACACCACATAATAACTGTTTTAATAATTTTTAATCCTAAATAATTGTCTACCCTTGATCTGCAATATACACTCAGCGGCACGTAATCTTGGCCAAACTCATAACATTTGATAACAAATTTTTAAGTTTGTCTATCTTTGTTGTTTTTGTATAAGTGGATAGAAAAAATTTTTACATTAATTCTAAGAGGGTAATTAACCAAGTTGAAGAGCATTTTGGTTTGGGTTTCTGAAGTATAGTTGAACCGTGTCATTTATCCGACGAACTCTACATTTTGAATTGTGTTCTGGATTTTGCTAGTGTTGAGTTGTTGAAGTTCTTTGGTTTTATTGTGTTAAATAAACATCTAAAGGCGCCTTAGATTCCATAAAAATGCCATTATCACCAAGTCAGATAGCACAAGCAGTGGCATTAGTAAAACAAGGGATGACCCATCGTGAAGTGGCTACTATCCTTAACGTACCGCGTTCTTCGATGCAATATGCACTAAAACGGTACCAAGAGACTAGCTGCTACACACGCCGACCAGGTAGTGGCGGTGTACGCTGCACTTCAGCTCGTGACGACCGTTTTATCGTGTTAGAGATTTTAAGAAATCGCTTCCTCACCGCCGACGAGATTCGGCAGCGGCTTCAAATCTCCAGGAATGTAAATGTTAGTGAGCGTACGGTGAGAAGACGTATGGCGGAAGTTGATTTAAGAGCAAGAAGACCAGCTCGTGGCCCACAGCTTCTCCCACAGCATAGAGCAGCTCGAC
>DWGJ01003068.1:0-14152 GCA_018246895.1 Aspitha aspitha aspitha | reverse complement strand
AGCAGTGGAGTGGGTCTCCTCTCATATTGAGAGGGATTTAGGCCATGGTCCACCACGCTGGCCAAGTGCGGTTTGGTAGACTTCACACACCTCAGAAAATATTGTATACTTTATAACATCTCTAGGGTGTGCAGGTTTCCTCACTGTTTGGAGGATGTTTTCCTTCACCGTTATAGCAAGTGATTATTAAATTTTAATAACAAAGGGTAAACCTAATGCCTAGCGGCATTGTCCTCCAGTCGACCCTGGGCGAACAGTGAAATATTGTGGTAGGTTGTTATAAAACACGAGAATAGGTATATAATTTTATTAAAATTTATACGTTAAACGGTATAAAACGTTATATATGTTATGTCCTATTTCATTTCTAAATATTTGCTATTATTGTGTAATATTTTTTTTTTCACACAGACCTAACAATAACGAACTCATAAAAGAGAGTTTTATCCAATTCGGTGCAGTCGTTCGGAAGTTAAGCGCGTACAAACATTTCGATAATTTATTTTTATATATACAGACAAATAATAAGAAAAGTCTATAGTGTAAAGTAGTGTGAAAGGAAAATATTTTTACCAACGACACACAAATATTTATATTTCTTTGACACTAACGTTATAATAATTGTGACAACACAATTTTGTATGAACGTTCAGGCGGCCGAGAATTTCAGCATCAGTACACACTAATGCGTCACCTCCCAACTCACACGGACGAGAGGAACTTTCACTGCGACTCGTGCGCGAAGAGCTTCCGCCAGCTGTCCACGCTGAGCCAGCACCGCGCCATACACTCCGCCGAGAGACCGTACTCTTGCGAGGTGAGTGTGCCTTCATAAAGATCCCTTTTATCATGCAAGTGTTCATCGTTCGCTTCACCTATTTCTGCAGTAATGCATGTTTTTACAACATTGCCGGTCGTTGTGTATACCAAAGGCGACCATCTTGGTAATCAAGCGTAGCAACGCATCTGTAACCGACTTCTGACAGGGTAACTACTAAGACTCACTACTGCACCCACTAACACATACTAACTGGACTAATATCATTAATAGTTCTATTCCTACAGTCTTGTTACTAAAGAATACTCACCAACTACTTCTTATTAACACCTTATACTAACTGCATTCACACTAACAGTCCCTGCAGCCCTGTTAGGAGTCGGTTGCACATTTTCATGGGCGGCAGCCGCCATTTGTGACTACTGCCTGCTCGTTTGCTATTCTATTCAAATTTGAAAAAAATGCGATTGCTAACAATATTAACGTTGCACATTTGATAGATTTGAAATTTATGTCTATATAACAATAGTCTGTATAAGTATGTTGCTTGTATTTTAAAGAAATTCTTTCCACGCTATATTCAGGTCTGTAATAAAAACTTCAACCGCGTGTCAACCCTTATCTCCCACCGCAAGACCCACTCCGACAACAAGCCCTACAAATGCCACATCTGTCCTAAGGGATTCCATCAAAAAGGTTACCAAGATCCTTACTCTTCCCGTCTCAAACCCCGTATTTTTAAGCACTATTTATTTCAGTCGTGCGGTTACATTACGTTACGCGATTTTATTTTCATCAAAATGTGCCGTACAATCTGTAAAGTCTGACAACTTAACACAAGGATACAATGGTTGTAGCTGAAAACGTATTGGTCAACGAGAAAGCCAAGATTGGAAACTCTTCTTTCAAAACGTGAACTTGAGCTGTAGTTCACTCCGCCGTGCACTTTCAAAGCAGATTGGCTCAGGTGTGCGTTAATTTTAAGCCGAAGCGGATGTTTACTAACTGCCTCGAGGCTTCAAGTTCTATTTAAGTGCTTAAGCGTCAAAGCGCTATATAGGCTACGCTCACGTCACATGCGCCTCTAGAAAGTTTTGTCTACTAACTATAGTTTTGTTGTTAACTATATAACCATATTGGGAAGTGTTTATTTCCTTGTTCAACAGGAAATTTAAGAAACCATCTGTTCACCCATACCAATGAACGTCCGTATCGGTGCAATATTTGCATGAAAGGTTTCAACCAGCAGTCCAATTTGGTCTGCCACAAAAATAAGGTAAACCATAATTGTCGATTGTTTTTTATTTTCTTATTAAATGTTCATAGACGCTAAATTACTTACAGTCAGGTTTATGAAATTATTTAATACAATATTTTCAGGCACACCCTGACGAAGGTAACCCAAACCTTCCGAAAAGCAGAATAACGACGTCTCGTAACAACGATCAGAAATCTACTGAACCTCAACCCGAATCTTCGAAAAACAGGTGAAACATCAGAACTTTTGAGTCTTAAGTAGTTTTTGCGGCAGTTTTCGCGTTTTTATGATCTTCTTATCACTTTTGTGATGCTGTCGTTAATTTGCTATACTGTCTTATTCAGAATAGGATTCTGTATCTATGAAATTATTATATATCTGGAAACAAAAGAAAATTGTGTTTTTTCTCAGGTGTTAGGTCAATAATGCGGACAGGAATGCGAAATGATACAGCTTTTTACGGTATTCTTTATATTTTTAATAATCATTGTAATGAGCGTAAAATTTATCACAGGCAACAATCGGAACAATGCGAAGTGACATCTTCCATGGGGCCTTACCTTCCTCCAGTTGAGGTGGCGTGGACTAAGCCATCGCTTTGGGAGATGCCGAAGCCCTTCCTCGAAGCTGCTGATCCACTTGGCAGCGAATGGGGCGCGGTCACCGCGGGTGTGATTGTCGACGCCATTAAGACCTACCACATGGGCATCGCTTTGGCTACTCAGCAAACGCCCTTTGCTCTGCTGAAGTCCGATAGCGAAGCGCCCGTTCTCGTGAAGGTCGTTGACACAAACCTTCCTGGAGGCAAACAGGTGACGTATGAACCGTTTTACCTTTTTTCTCGCAATGTAATATTGCCCTTACATTGAACATTTTTATATAAACAGATGCTGGTTCCTGCTACAGCCGAAGATTTAAGGGTGGGTGGAAAAATTGTTTTAGAAGATGACCAAAAACCTCCCAATCAGGTAGACTATCTCTAAATCAAAATCTCATCGTTGCCTTTATACGTATTTTAATAATACATTTGAGACTTTCTGTATGCAATCGTTTTTATTTAACAATCTTGCGAATGGCAGCTTCAACCTTGATTACTTATAAACGCTGTTAAAAAGCTTACTTGTAAACGGCTAGTTTTTGCATCTACTACCTATCAGACACGACCATTACTTATATCACAAACACAGATAAGATATGATATTACTGACAAATTCATTTTTACCAAGGTTTGACTTTTACCAAGGCTTTTGTGTAGTAAGATATGTGTAGCATCTCATCAGGGTAAACCCTGTGACCATCATTCGCCTTCGTTGTTCCTCAGAATATAGATGTAGCGGCGGCTTCGGACGTGGGCAGCGCTGTTCAGATCAGAGTTCCCGTGGTGGCAACAGTAGTTCCCAGGATACGACCCGGTGGCAGGCTGCATTTGGCCGTCGAAGAACCGCATCACTCGTACCACACTGCGCTGTCGACTGAACGTAAGAATTTATACACTGAGACACAGACAAAAACAGTTATTTACACAAATGTGGGTGCATTTAAAAACGTTATAGAATTGTTGTCAATTTTGCCTTTTAGAGCGTACAAATTAAAAAAAATAATTTATAGATTTACAATATTTAACATTAGTTAAGTATTCATTATTGCTTATTTATTATTACTTAATTTTTAGACTAAAATTTACATTGACACAAAACTGTTTCTTAAAAGCTGTATTTTAAAATATGTACTAAATTTTAAATTAAAATTGTTTTTCTACTAACTGTATTTTACTTCGATTTTTTTTTTGCTTAGTTGGTGAAGTGAAGTTGGAGCCATGCTCTCCCAATATAGATTCTCCTGCTTGTCCACCTGATTCGGAACCATTGAGTCGACCTGGTCCTTCCAATTATCATCAAGAGAATCTATGTTCAGGTTTTAATTTTTTTTTACTTTTATTTTTTATTTTTTCCATAACATTTATACCTACATCTAATTTGTCTTAAAAGTTATCCAGGCAAAGAGTCAACGTTAAGCACTATACATTTATGTAAATCATTGATGACCGTCTGGTTTTGTACTTTTAGTAAAAGTAGTTCATTGTTTGAAACAGCATTGTCTTCATATGTAGTAACAACGTAACTGAATTAACATATATGTAAACTTGCAAGCTAATAATGGCACTAACTACATTATGTATTACATTTTTATGCAACATTGTATCATTATGATTGCTATTGTGTTCCTTTTTATCAGGAGGTGGAATTTCTTCTTCTTGCTCGCTGCTGCCTCCAGCACCATCGCCGCCTCTAGACCTTATTTCTTTAGATCTGTTTGAAACCATGGACGGTATACCTATGGGTAAGAAAATACTTCACTGTATGCAAAATCTACAGCATTCACTGATACGGTATAGAATCAACATATCTTTCTAACCCATATTGTAATTATTTCTATAACTAAAGAATTCTGGCTTTGTACATATATAAATTATATTATTAATTGCTTAGGCATATAGTTCTTATAAGCTACATTATCTTCTGATGTCAACGTTTCAGTCGAGTTACAAGTGCCTAAATCTTATTCTACCTTCTAAGCGTCTTCGAATTCAGCAGCAAAACTAAACAATTTCAAGGCTCGTTTCATTGACCGATTTCCTATTCAATATCGTTCGGAACAGGTCCGCAAATAATCGCCGTGGACGGCGCCGACAGCGGGCCCCCCTCCGACGACTCCGATATCTTTATTAGTAAATTTGAGGTAAGTCTCAAAACTTAATCCAATGTAATTGCTGTAAATTATTGATTCATACAAGTACCCATTGTTACAATCTACAAACGTTTATACTTCATCGCGTGACTTAGAGCGAATTAGTTTAATGGCCAACCAGTCTCTCAGAGGTCTCTCGAGGACGCTTCTTTGGGCTTGCGTGTGTGTATATGTACATAAACATACATTTCCTTACACACATCTTGTACTTTTTGTTGCAGGAAAGCATTCCTTTGTCTGATTCGGATTAAAAGGAACATAAAATATTTTTTTGTACGTTACCAATGAAGTCTTCGATTTATTTAGTTCTAAGTAAAAATGTATTTCATTTGCATGTTTTATTTATATAGTTCTGAAATATAATAATGAACCTTATCTAATTTTTTTCAATTAAGAATTATCCGAAGCAGAAAATGAGTTTAAAGTACCGGTTCATTCATTAAAAGATAGTTACGTAATTTGTTCAAAAATTTGAATTCGACCAATCCATGGGTACTAAGGTAATCTATGTTACAATTTCAAATGTGGAGAGTAATAATAATAATAATAATAATAATATACTTTATTGCACACTAAATATATAAAGAAAACAACAGAGTAGAAAGAGAAGTACATGGTCGAAATAACGTTCCACGAGGCCTGTTCTAAATTTAAATAACTGTTTAAAATTAATTTACACGTTAAATAAAATACGCAATAAGCAATTTAAATGGGCTCTATCCATCTAAATATCATGGTTTTATAGTCGCAAGATTGTAAAACATTACTATTTCATTCTATAGCACGCTTAGACTATAAACAAAACCTACCCTACCCAAAGAAGAGGGTTCAAAAAAGGCAATTTCCTGTAGTTGTTGTGAATAATCTGGTATTATGATGTAGCCATGACGTCCTCTATTATATCGTTATAATATCGCAGTCATAATATCGCATTGTTATCGCCACGTGAACGGAAATAAGCCCATTGGTGGAAGTGCTTTTGTTAGTTTTCGACGAAACTTCATAGATGGCGTAACTTGTAGCTATTTTCCCATCACACTGAAATTAGAAGGAAATTTTGGCAAGCAGCAGTCATAGTAATAGTAACTATTGCGGCCCCTAGACATCTGCGACCAAAGTTGATTAGAAATGTAAAAATGGGTAATTCGGTGTTAATAAGATGGTAACTAGTTGTTAGTCCTTGGTAAAACGACAGTTAAGTTAGTCCAGATGAAGGATACGTTAGTATCCGTGATATCCGAGATTGGTCACTGAAGTGTAGTACGCTTCAGACCGAAAGAAATGGTTTAATAACTGCTTTATATTGGAAATACTTGTAGGTTAGCGAGGCTAAGTAGTGTCCCAGATCAACCGCATACGTATGTACGTACTCAAACACTTGCCTTATGTTTTATCTATTTATTTTACAAATTCATGTTTTAATTCTCAGCTAGTTTCTGTTACATGTTTAGAACGGCTTGGAACAAAAAGGTCATATAGGTAGGTACATAATATTATTTTGTAAACGGTGCATAGTGAAAACTATTGAGTTTTGTGAGTAGTTCTTAATTTGAATACATTTAAAATTCTTTTGTTTTTTAGTGAAGTTATTTACTAAAATTTACTTTACATTATCTATTAATTTACATTAATCTACATCTACATTACTATCCTGAGTATACAAAAACTGAATATTTCAATAATTAAATGTGTATTTGTTCAGCTAAAGAATTACAAAATTTGATAAGAGATGTCGCTAGCAGTATCATTGAATAATAGCTTTTTAATTTTTTTCCATAATCTAACAAATCGGTAGACGCTCTTCTTGTTAGTAAGCCACTTTTATATGTATTAACAACTGGAATTTCGGGTTTCGGTGTAATGTAACTTGTTCTGGTAGGTATTGTACAAAACAATACAATTCAATTGGTTGCCCATAACAGTACCTATTGACATTTATTCGCGAGCAATTTAAGTTCAACGTACAGCTAAAAAGTGTGTAATTTTCAACAAAAGCGCCTTGTTCGGACGACAATTTTAAATTTTGCTCATCGGGATTTCACTCATGATTGCCTCTACATTGCGAGTCAGCCAATTTACTAATGGCGTCACCACCGTCGCGTTAACCACAAAAAATATATATAAAGGCATAACATTTGTTCCATTCCTGCTATTTAACAAGAATGCGACAATAAAACGCGACTTGCGCTCGTCCAGTTTTTTACCAAAGGATATCGCGTGGCCGGCACGCGCCGCGAAATATTAAAACTGGTGTTAGATCTGACACGCGGCCGTTCCCACCAATAAATAGAGAAATCTTCCGACAGCCCTATTTTGTTAAATCCTCAAAACACGTTCGTTCTAAAATCGACCGTATTACAACTCATTTCTGTATACTTTCCCTTGTTTCACTTACTAGCATTTATCTCATGACTTGCTATTGAGAATTAAGCTTTATATCTATTATATTAAAATGGTGTTTCAAATGCATTTTGGGTGAGTGAAGTTAGGGTTGTCTCAATAGTCTAAATACCGCCCCCGACGGTTATCGAATAATGCGTCGGCACGTGTGGGCGCATTTTTTATCGAATTTTTATTTCGGCGTGCGAACGCGAAGTGGCGTCTGGTTTTGAAGTCGAAGTTGGGGACAGCGCGCTGTCGCCGTGTAATCTGTTGGACTATGGGACTTAATGATGAATTTTAAAACGCATGAAATTACTTTTTACTATTAGCATATATCTACGTATTTAATACGGCTATACAAGTCAATTAGCCAAAATAATATTTAATAACACATAATGATTAACACAATAATAACACACATTGTAACTGTAGTGCATAACACACTCATGCACTATAATTACAAAGTTACTTTATAAGATAATGGATTTTTAAAATTTTTCTCCTACAATATTGAATATATTGATAGGTACAATAGTAAGCAAATTGTCGCTACAAACTTAGATTGATTGAAATTATTATAAAATTAACCAATAAATAATTGAATAGTCAAGGAATGAATTTTATTATCAATTCCATAAAGTATCATTAAAAAACAAACATAGGGCTATAAGTAATTCTCTACGAGGGCCTACAGTCCCCTAAATATCATTTCATATTTTGATTATGATATCAATGTCACCCACTCTCATTTATATTTTTATGCCCTTTGTCAGTTAATACACATATTAAGTCATTAAAAGTCGCGTGCCGACATTATATTATATTTCACACGTATAATGCAGTCGTTTTATTTATTATAAATGCATTTTTTATGGGAGAAACATTCTTTATAAGAACAAATGACCGCGTGATAAGTAAAACGGAACTTGGTTGGTTTTTTTTTCGCTAATATTACACAAATCGTTAACTATTATGATTTATACAGATATGTAAATGAAAGTAACTACATATTTTGGACAATGGATATGTTGGTACCTACAATAAGACTACACTTTATCTTCTCTCGTATGAGTATTGAAAAGCTTCAGTTTGAACTTTAGTACCTGCTAAAGTTTGGATAAAGATGTCAATTAGCGAAAACGTTATGCGTTATACGTTATGGCGAATAACTGGGGACAATTCCACACGCGGCTATCTGATCCTAAATTAGGCAATTTAATGCCTGTGTACGCCCAGACACAGAACAAACTAATGTGCTCATCATACAAATATTTGTCCTGCTTGCCTCCAGTTTTGCAGTCGGCGTCTCTGACCGCTCGAGAAGGCCAGTCAAAAGCCAAGCTCTCGTAGAAACGAAACAGCAATCTCATGTACAGGCACTGCAGTCCGCAGTCAGCTGTCGGCGGCCAACGCAGCGTCAGACGCACGCAGCGGGCGCGCCACGTGCCCGCCGCGCGCCGCGTTCAACGCCGTCGCAAGCGAGCGTACGTCTCAATCGTACTGGATTAGCAACACTCGCAGCGGCTAATGATGTGTGACATTGCTTTTTTGATATAATTGGTAGCGACACAATAATATATTGTTATAACAAATAATACTTAGCTACCCCTCACATGGCCATACCCAAACTAAGCAGAGCTAGTATTGTGGTGACCGTAATTAAAAAACTCCTTATGTACATACAACGCTTTCATACATATTGTTATTACACGCAAAGAGATAGCGCTCATCACACAAATGTTTAACCTGAGTGGGAATCGAACTCACAACTTCTGGTTTCCCAGTCACAACCTATAACCGCTACACCAAGAGGTCAACCAATGTTAGACAAGTTTTCATAATATACATAGATAATTCCTGCCTAATTAGGGTCTCACATGTAAAGTAAGCCCATGCCAGTCCCATGTCCCATGCTATTAATATTATTTTCCTTTTTTTTAATATTGTTATCATTGTAACCATTGCTAATTTATATTTTTTAAATTTCCTTACTGTAGTTTATCCCATACTATAATAGATGGCGCCACTAGGATATTTACAACAGGAATTCACGTACTACGTATTGTAAAAGTTATTAACGTAACGATCCCAGATCCCCAGAGTGAGATACTGATATCCTGACCATACAAACAGTATAAGAAGCTATTATTATATACTATACTCGTACCAAGCAGTGATTTTAGCGGTACAAAGTATAAGCGAAATCAAAACAAAGCGAACTCCGAAGCACAACTATTGGGACTTAAAAATCAATTGTAGTGAGCAGACGGTCGCAGATTACGCCGGCATACGTCACGCATGGCCAGAGAGGCAAATTGCTCGCTAACCTGATTACAACTGCTAGTTCCACATTGTCTTTACCCCCCAAACACCCTGCTCTCCACCGCCCCACGGCTTCAGTTCTCGTGAATATATATTGATAAAATGCAGAGTATGCAGTCAACATCTAAAATTCGATAACTATCCGCAAACGAGGATTTAATAGGTTATTTTATGTTTATGAGTGTGAAGATTTTACATTTGTCGCTCAGTATTGACACGTCCAGCAGTTTAGAATTGTACGTCAGAAAAGTTTTATAATTACTTATCAACTTGACATTTGAGTAAAATTAATATGAGTGAAACTATGTACTTAAGTTATTTATAATTTAGAATTAGACACATTGCAGCATTGTAACAATATATAAAGAAGTATTTTATTGTACAAGCAACATAAGCGCACAATAACTTTATCTAATCACATTTTAAAATCAATAGAAACCTAAACATTTTAAAACGAAAAATTTTTATTAAAAAAAAGTTATGATTGAGCAGTGATTTATAAAAATAACGGAAACGAAATGATTGAATCATATTTAAATCAGAACACAGCTATGTGATGGAAATGTGTACAATAAAATGCGTTGTGTCATTCGTTTCTTACAAACGCTATTATTTTCAATAAAATTATATCACAGCGGGGCTTCCCCGGGTTTAGATAATTCAATTCGGCTGCGGTTGGCAAATGGGGATGGATTTTTTTATTAAACAAATAGGATTTACTGCACATCTACATGGGTTATCGTCCATTTCTAAATGTCTTCATATACGTATACCCACAGACTTAAATAAAGTCACATATTGCAATTGAAGTCGACAAAGTTTAAGGATTTGCATCGGCTACAGCCCTAGCAAACTTCGGAATGATCTTCAAATATCTTTTATTTACCTGAATAGATCTTATCTCTGAATTATAATTATAAATACTTATGAAAAATAATTTTTACACCTTTACAACAAGTAATACGGACTGAGGATACTATTAACGATTGAGATGAAGAATTTCGCTTTCCAACATCATGCTTCCTGTCTACTATATTGTCACAACGACGATTGTATCGAACACTAAATTCCATGTCTTATGATACAATAAAAACATCTACAAAATCATATCTAATATCGTTGAAGTTAACTACATTCGCCCTGAGGACAATCAAACGGACAAACGAGATCAAAATAAAAATCAAATTAGGTGGGTTATTGCATAAGGACCCCCGTTCACCCCTTATTGCGTTAGCGACGAGGGGTCCCCGCTAATTATAATCGCCTGCGTCGGAATATAGCGTCAATTTTGTTTTAGTACAGTTTATTATGTACAGAATAGCCCTGAGCCTTTTGTCTATTATAGTTCATTATTAATAAATACTTCCAACTTCTGTCTAAGTCAACCTTGATTTGCATACTCCCTCTTTTCGTTTTGCCTCTCAGGCTATCATAAAACACCTACAAACCTACATATAACTCACAATACTAAACTCGATACGCCAACATTGAACATCATGTTGTTTTAATACTTAATTTAATTAATATAATATACCCGTTCAATGGCTTTCTACTTTTAAGAATGACCTGAAATTATATTGTGAAGGCCGTAACAAGTCGTTATACAAACGCACATCCCAGCTAACAGAAAGGTAACTGAATTAAAATTCAAAAAGCAAAACTCAAAAACTCGACGGGCTTCATATCTTTGTTATTTTAAAACAAGGTACCTTGTTTGGTTGTCAGTGAGACACTCTGCCTCAAACGAAATATTCACATACAAAAGTATCATCACATACGTGAAACCTATCCAATTATGTGTCGTACGTTTTAGGAATAAGGATTAAAATTGAGTGTACTCTTTTATATACGTTTCAAAAGCTCTTATGAAGACAAAGTCATGCAAATATGGACATTAATTTAATAAACAAATGTACAAAGAGAAGGCCAAATGTGACCAACTTGCTTAATCTCGTATACATATGTATATGTATGCGAAATTGTGTGGCTCTACATTATATAGAGACTGCAAAATATTGTTCAAATGATTGTAATACATTATAACATTCGTATGTTTAATTTACATTTTGTTCTGCTTTTGAAAATAATATTATATGTTAGAGCCAGTTTTTATATCCGTCATAATTTCCCTGCAAAGATAGAGGCGACAGAGGTTGTTAGCTGCTTTTTAGAATTCAATTAGAATGGTGTTCGTATCATTTAATGATTCTCTATGATGTAGGACCTCTTCTCTATAACCACATCTAAAATACACAATCAAAAGTTTTAGAAATAATGGAGCTATACGCAGTGTTATTGCACTTGATAGTAATTATAGGTATTTTAAATTGTACAAACCCATTAAAAGCAAGTATGACCGTGAAGCTATTTCTATTTATCGTGAGCAAATTGTACAAATCGAATTCGCGAATCAATTTGTCTACTCCCCGCTCAGAACAAATATTCAGGTAAAATGCAAAACTTTGCAAAGATTAACCAATAATTCTATATCTTGAAATATACTAGACTTACGTTAATGCCTACATCATTCTTGTTTGACCGCCAATAGAATTAGATTTAAAGATTATTAGAGAGTGTTAACACTGAAATGTAATTCCATTTTTAATTCTACAGGTTTTCGGAAAGACACTACTTTAGCACTTTTTACAGTAGGTAAGTAGTAAAAAAAATCTTTATGATCTTAAGTAGTTACTAATGTGTATGGTTGTTTGCAAATAATGTAGGTGATCAAGTTCAAATAAAAAACTTAATATTTTTTAAAAACGTTTTAGTGATAAAGTACAACGCGACGATATTGAGTTATAATTCAACTTGGAGGACAATATAGATAATAACCATAAAGTTGGCCTGTCCATTCGTTTATGTTTATAGTCTATGGTGTAGCGCCGTCTGGAGCCAACAGCAAATCAGTTCAAGCCTAGATTTAGTAAATTTACTAAATTTTAAGTCTTCACCGGTTTCTCTGGGAGCGCTATGCAAATTTTATTCCGATACGCACTCTGCCAAAATATTGGCGCGTTTTATTCCAATAACTTTCTTAAATAAATTGTGCATTAGTCTTTTAGTTTCTACTCACATGGAATAAAATAAAAAAATAATCCTGTTCATTTTCTTGGGCATATAAATTAAGTGCACCCTACATATATATGTATATCCAATAAAGACTATTGACATTATTATTCCATCAGGCCTGGCTTTGCAGACCTGACGTATTTCTTCAAAATTCAGTCTAATTAAATCAAGTCTAAATTAATTAATTAATCCTTAATTATAGGACAGAAATCAGAGTATTCTTAATCAACATTTGGTAAAATTAATAATAATTAATGCCGCGAACTACGTTTGTATTAATATTAAAAAATAGTAAGCCGGTTATGTTTGTCAGTGCGTTATACAAACCTTCGGATTCAGAGTGAATTTCCAACGAGGCTGTCAAGAAGGGTTGTGACATTTGCTCGTGGCACGTTGTTTGAACAAAAGGGTTTTTTGGAGGGAAATCCACCTCCAGATTGTCTCGTCGACAGATTGATTGGATTACACGATTTGAATTTCGATTTTGCGCCATCTTGATTTGGTAAAAAATGGACGGATAATAGAATTTTTAGGTCAGATTTTAACAGTCCAATTGGTTTAAAACATGCTGACGTGAAGGTATAAATAATTTTTTTTCATTACCCACTTCAATGCTTTTCATACTGGAATTAACAGTCGAATCAATCTATGAGCCGCTTGTGAATACTGTCTTCCCTTGTTACCCCCTTGTTACTGTTACTACATGAAAAGGGTCTATTTAAAACAATAATTTTACTATCTTTTATGCTCTTTTTAAAAAGCTTTTCCCTACAATAATCTTCTTTAATCAGTTTTCAGTCACAAAAAAAGATCAGTTATAACTCTAAGACCAGACTACTATAACTTGTGTTTCATTCTATATAAGTAACGCTCTCAATATAATAGTACTTTTTACTTGTACATACAATACAAATGTAATTATGTTTAATTTAAATACAAGGAAATTTCTACAGATTGGCACACGCTAGACTTCTTATCAATATAACAATGGCGAAGAATATTCCATCAACGCCAATTATATACATGCCTACACAACTTTTAACAGCGGACTGTAAAACGAGATCGAAATATTGCTACATTTTACATAACAAAACAAAAGGCGGACGCGGCGGCCCTATTCTGTAAAATTAAAAACGGATTCAGATTCGAAATCGTCGCGGATTCCGCACGAGCGGCGATCCAAAATGGAAACTTAACAGCCGCGGTAAATAACCACAAATCACCGCTTCCTATCCCCGGGGCGAGATTTAAATTCACGCGCGAATTTAGCCATCGGGTGTCTGTGTGTGTTCCCATTGTTTTATAACGAAGTACATATATATGCATTGCCTTTAAAAGTTTTGGCATATGCTGGTTTCATTAAATTTATGTTAGCAGTTGTCTTACCATTTGAATCGGGCTTGATATGGCGTTGTTTTTTATTATTACATAAACAATGGATAGTGGCCTGTCTGAAATATATTTCACTGTTTCTAATGTATACTGAGGAAATTAAGAATTCATTTTAAGTAATAAAAGTATAATATTATGTCGTGGGACAATGGAAACCCATAACCTACGCTCATCAAATTCAACATACGACTGTAACGCGT
>DWGJ01003067.1:0-14153 GCA_018246895.1 Aspitha aspitha aspitha | reverse complement strand
ATTTTCATTATGCTTTAAGTTTAAGGCAAGGCATAAAAGGACTGTTCCCGCTGAAATTTTTACAACCTTATGTAACCGTAGCCTGCATACAGAGGTACTTCGTGAATCAAGCAGTTACAATTGGACCCGGTATTATGAACTGTAGCTGAAGTGCTGTTCCCCCTATAAGCGGATGGGTTGGGGAGTCAACCCACTACCCCGACCTCATATATACCAGCCGATCAACTGACGCCCGGCATTAGTAACTCAAACCTGCTTGGAAACAAGCAAGTTGTACGTTTCCTGACATCAAAGGTACATTAACACATTAATTGACATTGACATTAACATATAACAGATTATTGTTACCGCGATTATGTACGTTGACAATTTTGATATCCGCCCAATGTTGTTCTTTTGTTACGTCATTCCGTATTTGACGCGATAAGTGCGTGAGTGCATCTGTTTCCCGTTAAGTGGATACAATCTTCCCAACGAACGTAAGTAAGCTTACATTATTTTGTTCGCTCAACAGCTGCTGTGGTATTGGTGGGGGTAAGCCTATGTATATTATCAGTGGATATTGTTATGGCTTTTATTTACTGTAAAGTAACATAACGCTTATTGTAAAATGCAACATTTACTGCTTTTTTTGTATTTGTGGTTTAATATAAACAATTAAAATATGTACATTATTTTTTAGTTACATGAATTAAATGGGACTGTAGCTGTAGCCTAAATCGTGCAACTGGGGAGATAAACATTTTTAATTTGACACTAAGCGTTTCTTTAAGTTATTGTTTAAGGGTGGGTATGGAATAACATTTTATTTTACATTTTTAACATTTTATTTGGTCTGCTTTATGATTTGCTTTTATAATTACATTAAACGTTTGGAGTTTACATTGTATTAAACTATTGTTAATTGATATTTTGCAGAAAAATTGCTGAGCAAGACTGAAATATGGAGATTAAATATTCTATAAAGGGTGTCAATGAAGTATAAAAATATAAGATAGAGAAAAAATAATATGAGGACTAAGTGAAAAACAGAAGAAGAAGTCAATTATCTTCATAAACTATGTTTATATAAACATGTATTATGAATACTTATATACGTGGCGTAATAAGTACTATAAACGAATAACAAAGACAATGGCTGTTGTAATTATTTGCTGTAACTTAATAAAAAAATAAAATAAACTTTCATTTCTTTTGTACCATTACTCCAAAGTTGGTAATAAAAACATGTTGGTAATTTATTCTTTTTTTTTTTCATAGCTTTGACATTTCTTCGGCAAGTAGTCTGGCAACTGTTATTAATTATTGTTCATTCAAGAATTTAAAATATTCTTTATTTATGTCCAGTTTCTCATTAAGTCATCGACTGAGGGGGAAAGAAAAGATGTACACCACTATATTCCATCTTCATATGGCAGTGACGCAGGTAAATTTGACCTAGTCACTCTTTGATTTCGATGAAAATATTACGAGGACATTGTTTACAAGACTTTGACAAATATGTTTTTATTTTCAGTACGCGCACATGGCCTTTAATCATCGTATAATGCGCGAAGAGCGTCATCGTAGACGTCGCAGGAACCTCAGGGACTTCCTGACGGTGTTAAGAGTTGAGAATAACATTAGGGTTGATACGGACGACGATTCCGACTTCGAAGACTTCAGTTTCGGCCCGTCAACTGAGCTTTATGAGATCACTAACTTCAACTCGTTCCATCAAGAGGATATTGAGCGTCACGAGGAAACAAAACTTCTTCGCACCTTCGACGAACAACGTCAGTACCTTTCTTTTAACAAATGTAATATATCTTGTAACATGTAATAACTAGATTTCCATTACTTTCTTCCTAGATACTTAATTAGAATGTAATTAATGACGTTGATACCTTGCTCATATGTACTGTCTCATGTCTTTATTGTCTTACAGGATTGGCAGGAATTCGCCCCGGAGGAAGTCGTCAGAAAAGTCGTTCCCCACTGCCGTTCAATCTGGGACATCTCCCGCCAAACATTGTAAGTATTGCGGAACTTATTTGCTGTGCTATTTTAACATACAGGCTGCGCTTCATCAGGGGCTCTCTAAGATTCATTTGCTCATTACACTGCTTCGTGTAGGATCTCCAAAATTGTTTGAATTGAGGTTCGATCAGATCTAGACGTTTTCTGGCGTTTCGTTTGAAATGACCGTCCTACTTCGCGTTCTACACCATCCGTTTGTCCATTTGCAAGAACGAAATTTATTACTTTTGCCAAAGCGAAAGATCTATTTAACAAACGTTTATGAACCACGTATTAAAAATAAAAGTATCGACTTACTTAAGCTTCGCGTATCCTAAAGCATACTGTTACGACAAATTTTGTTGCTTGTACATGTTATTTTTGAATAAATTATTTCAGGGTAGAAATTACAACAGTTTTTGATTAAACAGGTCTATAGAAAATTGTAAATCGAAATGAAATTATTTGCAGGAAGATGCATCACCCGAAATGCTCCTGGAAATACGTAGGCGGAACCGATTGAGGCAAGCTAGGGCTAATGCTTTGGCTGAGCAAAATAACATGAATATGAATCGGCGGGTTGCTCTACCCCGGTACGTACCGGATGGTGAAAACAATGTTCAATTGCCCGAAGATAGCCACGACTTACTGCGCAATGCGAATGCTACTCCATTGGCTAACGGGAACGGCAATCGACGCCGTCGCACTCGTGCTCACGGCAACCAGCGCCGGGCTAACCGGAACGGCAGTGCTCGCGAAAACCAGCAGGAAAATCGTCGGCGCAACCGACAACCCAACCAACGCCGTAACCAATTGGCTAACCGTAACCCACCGGCTGGCCAGATTATCACCAGGCGTCGAAGCACCTAAGCTCTCTGATTACAATCTTCAATATTATATATCACATGAACCCTATTTTTTATCCCAACTATTAGGCCTTTACTCATATGTATTGAAATACTTTTTGTTTTATATTAATAAATTCTAAACCCCAAAAAGTTTGTTTATTTAGTGCAATTGTTAGAAAAGCCTTACTGAACGTAATAATTTACTCCTTAATGATTTTGTAAAACACAAGCAAATTCCACCTGATTAAATTTGATCTGTTTAACATAGCTATATTTCTGTTCAGTGATGTATTAAATACAGATTTAAAAAGTAAGTGAAAACTAAAATATGAATTTTGCACTGGCCGCTATAAACATCATCAAACTCTAACCAACATCATAACCTGAAACAAAGATTTTGGGTAGAAGTAGATATGAACTCATTTTAAAAACAAACATGAGTATAGTATAGTTCCAGATAGTTCCATTATTTAAAACATCGTCGTAAGGCGGTAGGTATGAATTTCAAATAAGACACTATCGAAATGTAACTGACCGCTTCTAAGTTCATTATCTTTAGAAGTACAGTCCTGTCCTGCCCTGTCCTGAGTACGAGCATGGAGAAGTTGTGATCTACTTTCCTTGGAAACTGATGAACGTAAGTCAATATATAAATTAAAACGCACTCGAATCCGCTAACCGATGAATTACACGCTAATGCGACTCCATGTGACAGCCCGCCAGCTTGAGATGATTTCGTTACGTTGACTTGACTAGGCAAAGATGTCGTGATCTGCGAACGATAAACAACAACTTTATCATATCTAAAAGTATAACATTGTATGTTTAGCAATAAATCAAACTATCTTGCTTCACGCCTTGCGCCACGCTATTATTCGAAAATATATTGATGTCACAAAGTTGGATAACTATTAAACATATGCATTATTCTTCAACATGCAATACATTATTCTACAAGGATCTTTACACGGTAAGTACACACAAAATACCTTTTAGGGGTGAAGACCCTGTGGGCTTACCCAAGGCTCGGAGTATATTTCAGCCTGGCGATTATCCCCATCAGCGACTGGAGTGTTCCACCTACATTGCTGCTCAACTAATACCTTGTAGCACATGGATTTAAGACTACATATACAAACGTATTTTACATACTTCCTTTCCATTCTCCAAGATTCAGTTAGTTTCATAACAAATTTAATTTGTTAGCTGTTTTTAAATTTGGAAGTAAAATAAAAAATATACGAATACAGAAATACACAAACAGATGGATAGAGCATTAGCACGCATGAAAATGGCATTAGAATATTAATTTCTAATTAAATTTTGACATAAACAAAGAGTTCGTTTTGTCATTAGATTTATCTAAAACCAGCTAAACATTATTGACATTTGTTATTAAAATATAAATAAATAAATATTAAATTTTTAGTTTCCGAATAAAATAGATGCAAGTAAAAAAACCAGTGCTTATACATTCTGTTTAAATTAAATAATCAATGCGATATCTCTGACAATGCTCAAAAGTACTTTTATTATCTTAGATTAGATTACCTTAGATCTTTTTATTACCTACTTTGCCGTTTAATTTTGCCGGAAATTGCGATAAACAGTTTTTTACCCTTAAACACCCCTCCCCCCTCGCCCCCTTCCCGACCTTAGAGCGCCCGTAAAATATTTTTTCTTTTATATTTATTGTATTTTCTTTCTTTCCCAATGGGTTTCATCCTGTTACTATGTTTTTTCTTCTCAAAAATCATTTACCTTGGACTAAAAGTAAGCCGGCGAAGTAAAAAATTAAAATTAAAGTTACCACATATGCTATCCTGCAGTTTTGTTGATTGATTTTTTTTAAATTTTTAATTCGTTTGACAACAATCTCGGCGTATAAATGATGTTGCCCATAATATAGCATGCAATAAGTAATTTATTGCCCGCTAGAAAGCATCAGGTCCAAATATTGTTTTTTTTACCTTTCCGATGCTAATGAGACATGTTTCCGTTGTAAAATATAACCCATACAACTACTACAACTACAACCAGGACCGGATGTTAAGTAATTGTCACACAGAATCTCAACTTAATCACTAGGTATCTATGTATATTTGAGATGAGTGAATACACGTACAATCCCTCTTATTATAAATGCGAAAGTGCGTATGTTTGTATGTTCCGTTTTCACCGGCGAATCGCTTGGGTGATGGTAATGAAATCTGGTTCGGGGTTAGTTTAAAGCCTGGGAATGAACATAGGATATCTTTTATCCCGATATTCTCATGCGATCGAATATTACGCGGGTAACGCTCAGTAATTTCAATCTTTTCAACTCAACGAACTGTTTGCAATGAAAATCTAAATAATCCCGTCTGCAAATACAGTGAGACCGGTTACTTTAATCAATTTTATTATTCACTGGAATCCTTACAATTTGGCGCCCCTAAGATTTGGAGCGACATCAATGATACGACTTAGCGGAGTCTCACGCTTAGTCAAGACTACTGGTTTTAGCAGCTGGATGTTATGCGTACCGGCCACATATACTAATCACATGCACGCAGTACAAGATTGTTTACAACATCTTTTGTAGATTTTTATATTACGAGTATAAGCGCAATTGAAAAGAAAGACCGAGAGGTTTATTTACACAAATATGTCTAGTTACGTTTTACAGAGTTATTATTCAATTTAAGAAATTTTTCTAATATAACAATTATCATTAAGCAATAATTAGACTAAAATTAATATACTAAAGTAACATATCAGAACAAATTTATGGTTACGACTAACTGAAATGATTTACCCTAACAGTCGCATTCTCATAGACCCATTAGAGTTTGATTTGATTACAAATGTCCGGAAAAGACCATTTGTGATTACTATACTTTTAAAAATTACTGTTTATTCTAAAACGACTAATTAATAAAAAAAAGTTACTAGATGCTAAAAGAAATATAAAAAGGGCAGTCAATATTACGATAGTGTGAGTACAAAGTTACGTACCATGTTAAAATTGTTTTAGCTGTACAGATTTTTTGTTGTAATTTTTCCCCAGCTCACTCTCGTCTCTCTCGACGGCCATGTTGTTTTCGCAACCCCAATACCCGTGCATCTCACTCCGCAAGCCTACACCCGACTGGGTATTAAAAGTTCAGTTGACCACGTCGCAAGATCGTTGATGCTAGTTACGAAATAATATTTTTATGTCTTTAAAACTCACAGATCCACCATTATGTGAGATATAAGGAGCATTAGTAGTGAAGAAATATGCCTAGGTATCAGTAAGGAGATAAATTGTATGTAGCTAATCGGGGATTTTTAAATTAGGCAATTTATGTAGATAACGTAAAAGTTCGACCGCTTCAAATGTACCTATGATCATAAATATAATATTAGTATACTTTGTGTATATTCTGAATAGTTTTCAAATTAAGAAGTAATGAGAATAAAAAATTCACAATATCAGTTTAATGTACTGCACCGCCTGGCCACTACTCATTTTATCGATTAGTTCGTTGGACGCCTTGCTCCGACCCATCCGCCTGACGAAGCTTACTCGCGTTGCGATGCATTCAACCCCCTTCGACGCCATATTTGTACCCCACTCTACTGCCTGCAGCCCACTATATTCCACGCTCGTATATTCCATCCTCTTATAGATCTACAAATTAAGCGGCCATATGTAAAAACATAATAGTATTTTTAAACAAATAATTCTATGTAAGTGCGATATAGGTACTGTTTTTTATATTATCTTAATAGTTTTAATGTAATCGTTAACGTTTCGCTTTTCACAGGTAAGAGAAAATTAAAAAATTAATTAAAAAATATCATATATATATGAAGGTACATTAGAAATGTTTTATAAGACGAGTCACGGTATTTTTATCGTAAAAACAATAATAAAAATATTGAGTTATTAGTGAATCTCTTTTTTCCTACTTAACAGAAATAGTGAAAGACCCGGGAAAGAAATATAAGTACTAACAATTACAAAATCGATCAAAATTATTGCCAGCACTAGGGTTACGACGTACATATGTAGATAGAGGTACTATGTGTGGCTGTAACACCGCGCGTAAAAACGCGAAATGTTTTTATATTTCAAACTTACTCGTATGTTAAAACGAAAGAAAACCATAGGACTGTCTTAAATTCATCTTACTTAAATGCATTTTCCTTCCTGCTCCTAGTCCTCTTCCCATAAGAATAATAATATATGTAATTTTTTTTTGCGAAATTAACAAAATTAAATTTGTCTATTTCTACACATAGCAAGATTTGATTATGATGGGCGTACAAATATTTGACGCCCTTACGAGTTATATTTTTTTATGTAAATATATTAAATAAAGATAAAATAAAGCTTTTTTCACCCACGCACAGCTTAACCATTCAGTGAACTTCTGGAGGAAACATCCATTCTCTCAAAGATAGTAGAGCCGTAGCGAGATGTATTTGGATACTGAAACTTTTACCATCATAAAAGCCGTCCTTTTGAAATTAAAACTATTCATTTCTTTCAAATTTCCGATAGTATTTCAACATTTTAAATATTTAGTGACATTTATTTTATTAGTATCTTAAAAATGAATTTTTAGTAGGTATATCTACACTAGATTACCAGATGTTTATTGAAGTATTATTAAACAAAAATGTATGTAGGTACTTTGTGCTTTTTGAGTGAAACGCAACAATTGAAAAAATTGACGAAACTGGCGGATTGTTTCTAGAGAAGCAATGGTCTCTCCGACTGACTGGCTCAAAATCTACGTCCTATACTCACTAATTTACAGAATTCTTGAATAAAGTGAATTTATTCTAAAACTGTTTAATTTATATACATGAGTAAAACAGATAAGGTATTCGGTTTGGGGTTCAGCTATATCGATTTTCCCCGGGCAGACTACCCACGACCCCCGTTAACAGGGCATATCGCAGCGCCCCGAAACAATCATAGGATGTCTGGGAGCATAAATTATTATTGGATATGCTATTATTTTATGCATAACATATACGAAGCATATGGTGGAAGTATCTCAATCATTAGTAAAGTAATTTATATTGAATGGGCATATTTAAAAAACAACAGTTAAACGTTATACTATTATACAATTCCACGCACGAGCTGGTTATAAAATATAAGCCAGTGCCTGGGTCATTAGAGTGCGTCACCACTCAGTTTGAGCGCCTGTAAGCCTGACACGCTGGATTAGTTCGGATTGACGGACAGTTGATAAAATGGTGTATATCGCAAAAAGATCATGAAAAATAATACCCTAAAATACTCGTTTATAATCGTTGGTAACCGGTTATTTTGAATTATGCAATTAAAAACATAATGATCAAACTCATTTCTTTTATTTGTCAACGGTCACTATTCTCGCCGTCTACGCAGAGTACCGGTTTCGATTCCGGCCAAACAGTTACTTCGTTGGTGAATTGGTTCATCTGCTGAGGTGTCGGATGTTCGTATATTTATTGTGTGTAAATTCAAAGCAAATAAAATAAAAAATTAAATTGGGGGCTAAGAAAAAATAGTAGTGGCTGTAGAAAGTGGAACCGTTATTTATTTGCTAGTTCTGATCCGACTGCTTTTTGGCCATGAGTATAAAATCTTTCATTTTCAATTCATTCTACATACATAATACATATGTAGATAGATAAGAAGACAGCAGATACTACTGTATTTAAAACACTCGGTACCGGATGAAGTATTACCGGATAGGTAGCAGTGGCTGATGGCTGGGAAATGAATTGAGATTAAGTTTGTCATGGTCACGTAAAATCTCAATTGTTATACTAAATTATTCTAAGAACATCTCAACATAATACATTGTCCGATTTTTGAAAGAAAATTGTAGTTTTACGGCAATCCTGTTAGAGCACCGTTCCAATTTGATTTTAATCCTCTAAAAGCTTTATAACTAACAGGAATATTTCATACTGCGAAAACTTCCTCTTTGTACGTCAAAGGGAATTAGTTTCAATTTGCCGTAGGTACATCCATTTAAGCGCAAATGCACTTTCATCGCTCCCCCCACTGTCTAGGGTGTCTGCATCCGGCTATGTACACGGTACAAAGCCGTTATATATAATATGCTGCAGTTCAAATTGCACTATAAGACGTTTTATGAATTAACTAGAATAATGTTCGGGATATACCGTAATTTAAACATCCATCTCGCTCGTGTTTTGAAATTGACTTGCATTATTTTAATAACAGGCATTTATTACTAAAGATTGTTCTTGTCGTGTAGATTATGTGTAGAGTTATTCAAATTTTAAATAGGCATAAATATCAAATACATAAGGGACTAGTGTGAAGTACATAAATTCAGTTGATTAGTAGATATCGACATTGAAAGGATATCATTAGCAATTGGAAGAAATTGGTTCAATTTTTTTGTAACTACAAGATTTTTAACTCCGAAATCGGGTAATTGCGAATTCAAGATGCTATTCACAACTCGTTCCTTGTGAACGCTAACCGTGAGAAATAAGGAATCCAGTTATTCAGCTGCAGAGCATATTCAGAGCATCCGATCTCCAATGTGTGAGTTTTAAGCATTGAGTGAATATAAAGGCGGTACATTCGACTTAGCTTAGACACCGAAAGGGTACAAATCGTAAGTTCATCTGTAAATGAGTGACTGGGACATTCTTGGAAATTGAGAAGAAGGAGATAAATATCTCAATATAAGAACTCAATATCTTCAAGATTTCGTTATTGAACTTCACCATTTTTATTAATGTTTCTACAGCTATACATTACAGTTTTAAATCGTATAAACCTTATAATATTGCCTCATATTTTATGAGCGTTGATTTCACTATAAGCGTATTACAATATTTAATGCGTTATTATTACGTATATATTAGTGGGGATGGTATTTACTGTATATTCCATTTCTACATGCAAGCGTCCACCATCATATCCTCCTTCACATAGTTATATACAAGTCGTTGTATCACAACGCACACAAACGCAAATAGAACATTCTGGAAACGATTAATTGGAAAGAACGTGGTTATAAATCTTGGTACTGGTTCAGTAGGAATTACATTTTATTCAGTAGGCCTAATTAGTGAACGAAATATTTTCTTTTTGCAAATAGTGATAAATATATGTAGGTACCTTATTTTTAAGGGGGTAATATTTTTTGTCGTGTTCTATTAAAATACTTATGACGCTACTTGGCTATCTACGACCATTGAACATTTTTTTAAATACATGTGTGTATATTGGAAAAATATTTCATGTTTAGGGTTTTTCATTTAGAATGATAAAATGCAACCCTAATTTATTTGATGCATTTGTGTGTTATCAGCAAATGGTGGTAGGAGTACATGGTGTAGTCGAAAGACTATTGGGTGGGGGCAGAAAGCACGTACATAAACAAGTCACATTTATATTTACACAGATAGCTACAGGTTTCCAGGACGGGGATTGTAGGGGGAAAAGGGGGGTACACGATTTCATGTTACGTAAGAGTTTCGTTGGCTAAGGATGAACGTAACGTAAGGGTAAATGATGTTTTTAATTTTAATGTACCTACGTTAAAATAATGAAAAAAATCTAAAGGTTTCATTAAAAACGTTATAAAATACTTCAGTACTACAATTTAAACTGAAACTTAAAGTTTCATTCATTGTGAGGCATAATGCATACACATAATTGGCAAGATAATAATGTATACGAATAAACTAACGTATACGTGTATCTTCCTGTATCTTATAGATGATCATTAAATGAAATAAGTACAAAACTACATAGCAAAAACAAATAAAATAAAACATTATATTGTATCAAGCGCTACAAAATAAATAACTGCGATATAATATGTATAATAAATAACTGCGATATAATATGTATAATAAATAACTGCGATATAATATGTATAATAAAAATAAACAGTAACGACAAAGTCGAATCGACTCAAATTTAAAAAATACATACCCACTGTTATATTTGTTAGATCCCGTCATTAATTTTTACTCGCTAGTGCGAAGTATTATTAACAATAAATTAATAACTGTTAATAATACTAACTGTACTGTTATCCCACTCCCTTACGAGCTTGACGGCCGATATCCTTGTGTTTACGGTCTGCTCGTTTACATATTTATTCACGTCAAAAACACTAAAGGCTGAAATTTACGGTTGACGTCACACATAATGATGAATACATTAATATTTATCAGCATGTCAAGTCTGAGATTTTCCACTCTGTTTAAATCCACACGATTTTAAGGACAATGTTTCATGAATATTCAGAACTCGATGGAAAATGATTAAATACTTAAATACCAAGCTTAAATAACAAAACAAGCTTTGCGTACATTTAATTATGTAATATGATTTTATTATACATATATTAAGGATTCGGGGTAAAAGTAATCTCAGGTTTGAGCTTTTTGTATTATAATAACATCTAAGACATGCAAATAACGGACATGTCATCGTTACATAAAATTTTCGAATTCATTGCATTAATACATTCATGTCCTACAACACAAGCTGGTTTCTTTGATACTGTGCTATATTATTCAATATAATATGAGTAATTCATTTTGGGGATCATTCTAAAAACCCTTTGTATCTTGTCTGGAATGTCAAGGTGATAAGGGTGTAAGGTTTAAGGGTCGTTATTAAATATGACCCTTCACGCGCCAAGGTCATGGCCACATCGGTAGGGGATTATGTGAGATCCTCGGGGATTTTTGGTTAGGATAAGGTATATAAAAATATAAAAGCAAGGGTAAGAAACTTGAAGAGTCTATAGTCAAAATTAATACATTATTTCAAATACTTATTATAGTAACTTCGTATGTAGAAAGAAATATGCGCGTTCAAACTTTTTTATTGCTTATATTTTTTATTTCTGATCAGACGTTTAACTTAAACAAACTCGATACAAATAAAAATATACTGCAGAATATGATAAATGATATTATTGTCAACAACAAAAACACTGCCATCGGCAAATATGCAACAGGTTAAACGAAAATAAGGTCACGGACAAGTCGTAAGGGCGTAAAAAATTTAAGGGTCTTAAGAAATGATGTATGTACGTTCATGAGAAATAGAAAAGGTGTAGGTACGTCCATGGTTTTGATCTCATTCTTTGACATAAAAATTGACAGCATAACGTTTATGATAATTTACTTCTGTGTAATACTAAAGTCATTTTTAACCCCTGATTAGATTTACATTACGGTATTTCATACATTTCAAAATTTTTGATTATGGTTTTTTAGTAACTGATTTGAATTGAATTTAAAAGTCATGGTAAATCATGGTAAATAATGGAACATTAATATTTTGTCATATAATGTTCATTTGTAGTTTTTAGCGACAACCCTGAGGATGGTACTGGCGAGGGAGGCTGTATCTCTACATTGGTGTGCGTGGGTCCTGTCTATTTTGCTACAAGCTACGTGGATCGTTACATGGACCTTTAGCATGAGTGAGTTCTTTTGAAATATCAAAGGTCCCGATTCTGAGTGCGTCTGACAGACCAATTAAACAATTCATAATTTGTTTTGTATTAAAATTTACATATTTTCTTATTATGAAATTTACATACAACAACATAACGTTTGCTTAAGAAAATAATGAAAATCTGAAAATAATGAGCACTTGTGACTGTTGTCTGCTCGTTTGCTATTCTCTTCGATTTAAAAAAAAACTGGGGTAGAGCTGAACATTTTTCTACAATTGAAAGACTACCCTAGTCATAGGTATTAGCGGCAGAAATATTTGTACTGATAATGCTTTAGCAGGCTAACCCGGAGCAGAGGTTCATGGATACTTTTTGAATGTCCTATTGATATAGTATTTAAAATGTTTAGAGACGGAGTGACAGATGATATAACGTATTGAATGCCGCCAGTGCTTTGACCTCGCCATAAATCTTTTCGGGTTCTGGCGCGTTGCCAAAAAAGGTCAAGGCTACAAAGGAATATTTCGACAATGTGCAGTCCAAATCAAATGGGGAAAGAAATTCGAAAATGTAAATAGAAAAAAATAATACACATATTTATTTATAATCGTATTTTCTTTAGTAAGTGATGTAATATTAAATCCATTGATTTACTAATACTATTATGGTTTTCGATTAGTCTTTGAGCTTGTCGGCACCTGTTCAAAGGATTCATCGAAGATCAGGTATCTCCATAGGAAGGTACTAAATATGTTGAGAAAACGTCTTGTCTTCACAGTCGAACCTCACTTGTTGCATTTGAATTTACCAAGGCTACCTCACTTGTTGTTCGTCGGCAAATAAGTTCAAGGTTGAAAGGGGCACTCCCTCACACTCTTAACTTTCAGATATCATGAAATGCAAGTTTTTGTTTGATGCACGTATTTAGGTTTAACATGTTATCTATGTATGTAAAGAGATCGTTTTGTAAAGAATAAATATGTATGTGCTGAATTTAATTACTGAATTAAAACCGATATTATTGGCTCTTTTGCATATGTTTTGCTTTCGGTAATCAGATGGTAATTGCTAGCGGGAGAATCAGTATTTTTGCTTATTAAAATCTTTTAATTTTACTTATTTGGCATTTCATAAGAATGCACTAAATATAAAAAAAAAAATTTTCATATAAATTTTCACTTTCGTCCATGTTCACTAAAGTTATGGAAAAACGTGGGTGTATAAATTGAGTGGGCGTTGATACTCTGTACCTTTGCTTTAATCGAGGGAGGTGTTCACACTGGTTTGCGTCATACTGTTTGTATGTGTGTGTGCACAGACAAAAATAACACGTTGCTGGGGACGATATTCTGCACGAGTACCAAGGTATACAATAAATTTTACCTGGTGTTTAACCAAATAATATGTTATAATTATTTGTTTACTATACGTAGCGGCAAATTTTATTAATACGCGACTTCTGTAGGATATTTAAATTTTTGTGTCAAAATGAATAGAATTGTCTATGAGAAAACAATTAATTACCAAATAAATAGTAATCTTACTACTTTCTCCTATATACTCGTACATAGTTGCTTTTACACGATTTCGTCATGAATACCAAGCTAGTAATGAATTGTCTTCAACCTCCCGGAAATATTTATTACAGATATACTTTAGTACTATAGATACTGATGTATTTACCTGCAGAATGACTGGTTATTACTGATATGTAGGATGATCGCACTGTGGGGAAATCCTGTTGGCAAGCAGCCAGTGTAGTATAAAGATCAAGGTCGATGCCCTGATGTGGTGCGGGTGGAGGCTGTTTCAGTGCCAAGAGTAGAACTCTCAGGGTCAGGATGTCAATGGCATATGGAAACCTGAC
>DWGJ01003066.1:0-14154 GCA_018246895.1 Aspitha aspitha aspitha | reverse complement strand
TGTCTGATCCCAAATTAGGCAATTTAATGCCTGTGTTATGGTGACCGGACAGCTGATAAACATACATATATATATATATATACACACGATATAGTACTTATATAGATATTTTTGTTACGACCAGACACAGAACAAACAAATGTGCTAATCACACAAATGTTTGTCCTGGGCGGGAATCGAACCCACGAGCTCCGGTTTTGCAGTCAGGGTCTCTAACTACTCGACCAAGAGGCCAGTCAACCAGGCCAGAGTCAGTCTATGGTAACCTTGACGACGTGTGAATGCCGTAGGACCGCAGCCGGTAGGTACTTATCAACTCGGCCCACGATTGTCAACGAAATTTACCAGATTCCACCACCCACTCGCATAACTCACTTCCGTACGCATACCTGCAATCGTTGATCCAATTTACTAGTTTCTTAGTGCATGTCGCAATCTGGAAACTATTAGTTGTAATCCTACATTTATATCTATACTTAATATTATAAAGCTGAAGAGTTTGTTTGGTTGAACGCGCTAATCTCAGGAAGTACTGGTTCGAATTGAAAAATTGTTTGTGTAGAATAGTCCATTTATTGAGGAAGCCTATAGGCTATGTAACATCACGCTATGACTAAAAGGAGTGGCGCAACAATGACAAATGTCACAAAAACGGGGAAATATTGATTTCCACGCGAGCGAAGCTGCGGACACAGCTAGTTAATTATAAGAACTATTTAATATGAATTAATTATAAGTCCAATTCTCCAGAAATACATTAAGCTTATTACTAACGCAAAGACTAAGTATAAGTCTGAATCTAATACAAAAAAAAACAAAGTTTAAGTCTAATACTAAGTCAAACTTATGTTTCCTCACTTAATTTTATGTAGTAGGTTCAACTTTTCTCCACTGCAACTAGGAGTTACGTTTGAAACCCGGTTTTCACAAGAACGAAAACCTCTGTCTGATACTTTGAAACGTTATCTCGAATTGTCTCTTCTTTATCGTGCGTTTCGATGTTCATATATCGTATTTTGGGTTCGAGCCATTCACAAACATTATAATGAGTTCTTTGTCCTTCCGGCTACGAAAGTGCTTTCACGCATACTTCCGGTTTCGGTGCTAGATACTTTAATTGACTAAGACCTGTCCTGTACATTTATAATTTTTTGTCGGGTGTTATTGAGCACCTTTCTATTTTATATTCACAATTTATATCAGGGGTCAGTTAAAAATATGTATGTATAACGGGAACTTTATACCAGATTTGATGTCGATATAAAAAAGTTATTTCACAGTTACTAAGTATAAGAACATTATGCTTGATATTTGCCATTAATTAGTGTACCTACTGTATACTATATTTTGTTGTAAATATTGACTTGTACACGATGCAAGACAATAAATATTACTAACGCCAAGAAATCGTTGCAACTTCCAAAAGTCCTTATTCATATAAGGACTTTTAAAATATAATATGTGCTAGTATAATAAATATAGTGTAATTATGTGTATGTAACAAGATTACGTACTGTATTAATTAAAGTTCTGTTTAATTCCCGCATATAGATTATAATGAAAATTGAAAAGATTGACTGTGATTTCGAAATAATGATTTTTTAAGAGTTGATCTTTACAGGCAAATATGTATAACTGTGACAATTATTTTCGCCGGTCCCTTTGTTTATATGAACTAATCTCCAAACAATAACAAAGCTTGTTATCGGTGGCACAGGTCTTTTTAGGGAAATATTCGGTCGCAGTCTTAGAGAATGAGACAGTGATTTCATTTGAACGTAGGTACATCGTGAACTACGTCACGATTTATCGCCAGTAATGAATAAAAATGGGTATGCTAGCAATTAATTAGCTAGCAATGTGCGCAGTGTGAATTGTAAGGCGTCATAATTAAGCGCAATGCACGCAGAAGCGATAGGTATTCGCTAATGGTGTTGGAGCATTATTTTTAATGTCGTTAATATACAGTCGTTTATTCTGTGTATTAGTTTGATTACAAAAGCGACGCCTATTGATTTATTTTTGTTAAGAACACTTATACTGATGTATTCCTACTTCATTGGGATGGTAAGACCGTATATTTGGCAGAACTAAGATTCCTAGAATCATTGAGTATTGCGCTAAGATGGTACCGCTCACTTACCTTGAATTTTGCTTGGTCTCTACAGTTGAATGGCCGTTGAAGCGATTGCAGGGAAATTAGTAGGTAACAATTCGAATGTCCTCCATATTACCGTTAAGACATTAAACTTTTCTGAATATTATTAGAGTAAAAAAAAATCCTTCGAAATAACGCGTGGGTTTCTTATCGGGTTTTAACTAAGTCATTACTAATTACATGATATTTCTACCTGTTGGGGAAAATAAAAATATAATATTTTTGGAAATCATCTTTACTCTCGCGGTCATTTTAACGAGAATTGTAAAAAACTAGGAGTGAACTAGAAATTCATGCTCAATGGTAAGTGGTCAGACTATTTGCGACCTTGTTCGGGCGATTCAGGTTTCTCCTAAAGCATACAAAAAAGAGTTTTATTCATTGTAAAATTGACATGACTTTGACTCTACATTCTAACGCGAAAGACAACCTTACGCTGATTGATAAGAACATATTCTGTGGAGTGGAGAAATTGCTAGCAGGAAAGTCGTAAGCGGAAGATGTTCATATGCTCATGTCAAAAGTGACCGTGCATAATAGTTGTAACACGACTTCACCTTTCGTTGAGAATCGTGAACTTACCCGGAGACGTTTGCTGATGGCGGTGATTACCAACTACATATAATAAGTAAAATTGCCTACAAAACAACACTTGTAATATTATAAATAGAAAACAATACTTTTCTGTGGAGTAGTTACTTTGATAATCGGTATAAGGTAAACTAAGTAGGTACGTATTGTATAAATGTAAAAAGTGCTGTTTGTACTGTTTGGGGTAATGGATTGAAAATAAATGACTAGGATCATATACGTATATTCACTGTAATGTAGGTATTAGAAACTTTAATAGCACTACTGAAATATGTGATACAATTTCAAAATGTTTGTAATGATTATTACAATGTACGTTTAGTTCGAACTCATGTGATATTGTACTGTGTTTAAACTTCGTTTGAATGAATCTCGCTTAAATAAAACCGTACAAGTAAAGTTAAGAAATAGCCGGCCAGGATTAGCCATCTTTTAAATGGTAATAAACGATTTATACATCAATAAAGACGTTAGCGCTCGTCTGAGGCACAAAGAGAGCTTACACCTACGTGCAATAAACCGACGCCCGCGGCCAACAGAAGCGAAGTGAAACTAACTAAACGCCAACCTACATTGACCTTTCCTTGCAGCGCTAGTTGTTCCACGACAACTCTACAATGTAGCATCACTCAAAAAGTTTACAACACAGCCGTAGATCGAGTTATGATGGCCATAAACCATAGAAAGTTGCGAGCTCACCATACAGAGCTCAGACCGCAGCCTGTATTAAATATCACATTCAATAAATTGTTTTATAGCTCAGCCGGGACAGGAACTGTTGCTATAGAGCAAATACCATTGATAGGCAAATAGTTTAAGATTAGCGGTCAGGTAATGATATGAAAACATTCTATATGAGTGCGTCGTTATGTAAATGAGGTCTCAGTACTGAATACAGTGTGTTCGGTTTCTTGCATTAGTTGGTAATGGTATTTTTGTAGGTTAGCCTATGCAAGGAAATTGAGAACTTTCTACTTAATAAGATGAACGTCATGCAGTGATTATTCTTAAGCCTTCTCACACTTATTAGATTACATCGGTACTATCATATTATAGCCGAATTAAAAGACTTTTAAAGGTCAGTTTGGTAAAACCTTGTCTCAAAAGATAAAAATAAAAAGTCACAATAACACAATACAAAGATCATAATAATAAGGGTTTAAAAAAATCCAAGCAATAAAATTAGTTTAATATGTTTTATTTTCTTAACCAATATAGCTCGTCAAATGCGGATTGGCAGACTACACATGGTTTAAAGAACATTACAAGAATTCCAAGGAATCTTCGTGATATTTTCTATTACCGTTTATTATATCAAGTGTTTTAATCTTAATGCACATAGCATAAGAAGTTGGATGTGCCCGCTAGTATCCAAACACCTGACATCGAGAATGCTACACAGCCGAACCACTGAGCTGTGATTGTTGAATCAACTTAATAGTTATATTTTTAGTATATAATGTAATTGAATATAATATTAAGAGTGAATGGAGCGACAGGGAATTTAATAACCGTGACGTGTTTTGTAAGTAATAGCTACAGCATGAAGCAAAACAGGTCAATGTATACTTAATATAGTTGTAAGAATCCCAATAGTTTGTCTTTTAATGTAAACCAAACTCCTCAAATAAAACTTTCCAAACCTTCAGAGGGGTACCAAAAGGGTTACAACCGGCAGTAAAACTAATCCAAATTTTCATTGTAAAGACATAAGATAAAAGCAATTTTAGCCAAAACAGACAATACCTATAATCAATCATAACATTCTATAAGTATGATGACGAACGAAATTAACTATTAAACAACAGTCGAAAATATTTATTTATCCCTTACTGATTTTCACAATAAGCGGACTTAAAGTCTATTGCCGTTTTCCACCAATCAATCTTGGTAATGAGCGGAAATTGTGAGAAGCGACTCAAACGCATTAATAATGAAACAAAAGAAAAAGGAAAATTAAACAATTGAAGGTCGACTTTTTTGGGCACCGTACAATTTAATGGACATTTAATAGATACTCTCATACAATCATTACATAAATAGGTACTTCTGTTGTTAAGTAAATTATCGTAGATTTTATACAAAATGAATCTTAGAAAGGGAAATCCTCGGAATTCTAAAGTACCGAACCGATGATTGATGCGACTCATTTCTCTAAGCGGATAATAATAATATCTTGGGACAATTTTATACGCGACCGCCTGATCCCAAATTAGGAACAGTCGATAAATTACAGTAACTAAAAGCTACAAAACTTACACCAAATTATTAATAATTTTACAACCAGACAGAACAAGTATTGGAGCTAATCACAAAAATATCATTTTGAGTTAAAATCGAACCCACTAATCGCAGCTTCAGTCAGATTCACTAACTATTACGTCTACAGGCCAGTCAAATAAAAACAATGGTATATGAACCAGAGCTCCAAGTTCGTATGTTTCAAACACATACCCCTAAGTATTGTTATTTGCTCCGCTATGAGATTGCTATCGCCGTTCAACGATGCATATAAATGCTAATACCATTATAAAGCCCTATTCCAAGGCTCGCAAAATGCTGTGACCTTTAGCGATACGTACTCAATTCTATAAATAAATTACTTATCGTAACTTCAAGGTTTTATTTATATGACTGCCAATTATCGTATTCTTTTATATACTGTGTACATTATATTGTCTTTTTAAAATTAAATGAACTATAATATAGGGCTTTCTGTAATCTAAGGAGTAAGATAAAATTTACGGGCTTTTGTAATTGTATTTAGTAAGAGCTATTTAGTTTACAGCAGAAATATATATTTATTATGTGCGACGATTGCGCTATGATAGTAGGTAATGTTATGCATGATCTTTTTAAGCGATTGGCACTATTGCTTTTAATTCAAACTCCAAGGTCAGATTCAATGTAAAAGTTCAATGAACTTTTGTCTGGATAATTTCTAGGTTAAACACTTTCCGTGAGTAAATATTATTCGGTTCAAAGAAATATTTATGTAATGGCGATTCGGTTGCCTGCGGTGCGCAAATGTTTATCGCGTTTTAATTAAGCGTGCCGATAGGAAAGTGCGAAATGGAATTTGCGTCAGTGATGATAAACATTTGTAGGGTCTTCAATTAATAATATAATAATAATAACTGGGGGACAATTCCTCACACGGCTGTCTGACTCCAAATTAGGCAATTTAATGCCTGTGTTATGGTAACCGGACAGCTGATCAATATACATTTATGTATACATACAATATAGTACTCATATACAAACTTTTCTTACACCCAAACACAACAAACAAATGTGCTCATCACACAAATGTTTGTCTTGGGTGGGAATCGAACCTACGACCTCCGGCTTTGCAGGTAGGGTCTCTAACCACTCGACCACAAGGCCAGTCAGAACTGCATCGCAGACAATTGCAGTTTGGTTCTACTACATAATACAATACTACATAATACAATCCAGAAAAAACATAATTTATCGTTTTAGTATGATAATTTTGGACGGCTATACAACCTTTGCACAAGATGACAATCAATGAAGATGACAATTTATAAGGGGGTGAGGATGGAAGGATAGGATAGAAAATAAAATATTGCTTATTACTTATTATATGTTTTGTTTATAATATTACAATAGTCTGCTTGATTAAGCATAGGCACCGCTGACATAATGAAAATAGTAGGTAGTTAATGATGTTAGTAAAAATTATAAGTTTCGTTCTAATTGTAGCATGTAAAAAAAAATTAAGTATTAAATTTGAATTAAAGCAGTAGTAGCCTAACTTACTCCGTATGATATCAGCTATCTGCCGGTGAAATTCCGTCAAAATAGGTCAAATCCTTTCAGAAATTAGTCGAAACGAACCGACAAACAAACATTTTGAGAATTGGTTTTTTGTTCTTAGTAATATATGTATTTCGTTTTATACGCATTTAGTAAAAGGCTGTTATTTTAGAATTACAAACAGTCACTTCTGTTTTATTATATTCGTTTAGATACGACTTATATCTGTGTATGTACTGTGGATCTGATAGTTTCCACGCGTGGCAGCCCTGAGAGCAGTGAGCTCATTGTTTGTGATGCGATATTTGTAGTTCCTAGTGCGTGTGGAAATGTGGAGTGCTCTTATTATGACTATTACCCTGACGTTAATTCTCACTTATTTTTTTATTACTTTTATCTCTTCTCTATTTACGTATAGTATGGTATTTCCGCCACCTACGAGCTGATATTCAAACACATGAGTAATAACCTCCCTAATCGGCTTATCGTGAACTGCAATATTGTACTGTATTGGTTTGCCTTTTAAATGTCATTAGTATGTCATATGTGACAGATTCCTATACACGTATGTAGGTTTAACATAAAACCTTTTAAGATACATAGTTTTCTTTTAACGCTGCAAGACCTACGCTATTACCGATAATTTATAACGTTTTTTAAACTTAGGATTCGAAGTGAGAAATTATTTTTTTAGGCATTTGCATTCCGTTTCAGGACGCAGCTATCTAAGGTTCTCACCACTTGGAATCGTGGCGATAGCCTAACATAAAAAAATCGACCAAGTCCGAGTCGAAATCGCATAACGTGGGTTCCGTAATAGCATAAATTGTTTAACACTACATATTTAAAATAAAATAAAAAAGTCTAAAAGTAACAATAAAATCGGTTTCGTATAGAACCCACTTTTATTTTGACAAGACAGACATCGCATGCTTAGACATAGGGTCTCGCTTTTACCCTTAGGGGACGAATCCCTAAAAACAGAATCGTAAATAGAGTCCATACAATGTATTACATTGCAATTCTCCATATGGAAGTGGAAATATTCGCATCGCTGCATTTTTATCACCATACAGCCGGTCCACACTTGGTCCTTGTACAGAGCACAAAGCCGTTGTTGCCACAGCGATAAGGAACAACGATACTTGTGGCAGTTCCGTTATACAGCCCCATTCCGATGGCCTGAAAGCTTGCCTAGTGTTCAATATTCATATTTGATTGGCTATTTAATAAAACAAACACATACAAAGAAAACACGAAGACCGACTGGCCTAAAGATCAAGGCACGGCCAATATCACGGAACTTCAAAGCCTTAAAATATGCAGATAGATTATTTATATACCGCAAGCGAGCTCTAAGGAAGGAATTTTGGAAATTACACCCCTAGACGGTAAACAGACAGAAAGGTTATATGATAAGTCCGTTCGTAAGTAATTCACGATTCGTGCCCTAGGTTAATAAAATAACTTATTAGTTTTTGTATATAGGATTTCTTTAATTTCACAAATAAGGCATTTCTTGCAGGAGTTTTTGCATATAATCCGAGCGAAAATACCCCTGTCCATCGCCCTCCTCGCTACACCAATGAGGACCCGATCATTACGAAGCAGAACCACAAAAGGTTTTAATGAGAGTATCACTGCAGTGTTTTATAATTTCTCAAATCCCAAAGTACATATTGAAACTTGTCGAACCAATATAATATGGAGATTGTTTTAACGGCAATTTCAAAGATGGAATCGAATCCTGCGACGTTATGGTTGTTTATGCGTTTTAAATGTGTTTTCACGTTTTATCGTAAGGAAAGTCGTCGTGGCGCGAGCGCTACAACGATAAGTGACAGCGGCCCACGTGACAGTTCCGTTATAGAATATCTTTTGGCTTGTGACGACGAAGTCAGGGCTGTGTTCAAATTCAATTTAAATTTTTTTAATGGCCTCGTGGTCGAGTGGTTAGAGACCCTTACTGCAAAACCGGAGGTCATGGGTTCCATTCTCACCCAGGACAAACATTTGTGTGATGAGTACATTTGTTTGTTTTTTTTTATTTATTTAACAATTCAGTGCACCGGATATTTTATAAAAGCAATCATATGAAATTTTGTACTTAGGTACTGCTTATCTCCTATAGAGATCTTTTCAAGCTTTGTTCTGTGTCTGGGCTCAATAAAAAAAAATATCTATATAAGTACTATATCGTAATTTGTATCGTAAGTATCATGTATGTGCATCAGCTGTCCGATTACCATAACACATGCATTAAATTGCCTAATTTGGGATCAGACAGCCGCGTGTGGAATTGTCCCCCGGGTTTTTGATTTAGTCATTATAAGATATATACATACACTTAATGAAGGTTATGTTTTAGTCATTGTACTTCGTCTGTGTGCGTCCCTCACGCTATAATAGACCGGGAGAAAAAACTCCCAACACTATTTTAAATAAAAAAAGATTGAATAAAGTTATCCATGCTGCAGTGTACACTGAACTATTAATATGTCTACCTAATATATCCTTATATGTAACAGTAAATAAAGAATTAATAAGATCGATGTTTGTAAGCTTTGTAATGTAAGTTGTAGTAAGTTTAAAATCAAGTCAACATACATATATGCGTATGAAAATACATCTTGATGACAACGATTTAAATGTGTGTGTGAAAACCCTATTTTCGAATGTATGCCTCGTGGTAAAGCGTAAACAATTATCAGCTTTATCCTCAAGTTCATAAAGACTGGAATACAAATCAATTTTGAAAACGAGTGTGCACGATAGATGCATTTATGACCTATTTGGTAAAAGCCATGTCGGAATAAAGGCATATATACAACATCCATGGGATTTGTGTTTAATTGGATTGACATTTACGGTACCTGATATACATGTAAATGTGATTTTAATTGTTTATGGTAGAGACTAAATAATAAATATTATGTTATCTAGATGATACTATGGATACAGACGGACGATTATTTTAAATAACATAATAGTTGCATAATTTACGTAATTTTTAAGTAATTATATAGAGTGAATAGAGTACCGTGTATAGAGAACAACGTAACCTGACGGATAGTGTCCAAGCACCTTTATCTACGTTTATGGCAATTCTTTGAAGCAGAAGAGACATGCGGAACGAAGTGACTTGAACCGAGGAGTCTTTAGAGTTTTATTGCTGGCCGTCACTCCCATTACACATTTCAATTAGCAATCAAAGATAAATTAATCATTTGTAATTTATAGCTTTTGTGTTTTTAATAATGATGTCCCCAACGAGTAATTGCTTGGTTCCGATATTATGTTAAACGTTTTACAAAAATGTATTCAAGAGAGACTATAGTTGTAATGTTTAATTACAAATAAATAAATATGTATATAAATTAAATTATTAGCAGTTATTTGTAAAATATCTACAAATATATTTTCAACCTATTTGCATGTTCTGCAAACCAAATTTATATCCCTTTAAGTGCTAAAAAGTATGAAACCTAGAGAAAACTTGATCGTCGTATATTTCAACAGTACTAGCGATCAATAATAATAAAATGATTTTTTACCAAAAAAATATATTACAAAAATAATTATTTTTGTTACAAATGTTTGTTACGTGAGAAATTGAAAAATTGGTATGTGAGAAAACTGCAGTCACATTATCAGCTCGGACGTACATATTACACGAATAATCGCATCGGTCTAATGTAGGATATTGATAAGGTTAGTTGATTATGTGGGTAGTATTACCTGAAACGTGTGCTTAGTCATCAACAGCTCAGAGTAGATGCTCCGGGGTGGGACTCGGTTCCGAATCATCTGTGATGTGTCTGTAAACGTGTTTTCTGATTAAATGATAGATATAATTATACATGTTTGTTAATAAATAAATGTTGAAACAATATTTAGATATGTTGAAACAAATTTTAAAGTCAACATAAAGAAGTCGGGTCTACCCGGTCTACGAATTTTGTGGAGAAAAGACTAATCTTCGTAGCGTCAAGCTGTAAATCAAAATAATATCTTTTCAAGATCAAGCCTGACGTAATCATGGACATAGCGTTAGGTGCTGTATCTTATCTTGAATGTAATATGCGGTGATAATGCGGATCACCGCGGCCGAGCGCAAGATCACAGATTTGGAGATAACACTTGCAAATGTTACCTCTTGTGATAAGATGCATACAATGGGTGTATTCTTCCTTAAACATACACGATGCCACGTGGTATTCATCTTAAAAATATATCAGGAAACGCGCTATAGGTCAAGTTTTGTGTTTAACGATTACTCAAGCGCTTGTCTATGTAACATTAAATAAAATATTAATGGATGCTCAAAACTTTTAATGTCTATTAAAATATATTACTTTCAAAGTATTTTTGCAACTGCCGTACGAAATCGTTAATTTTTTTATTAACTTTTTCTACATTACAATATTTAAAAATTAGGTTCATCAGAAAATTACTCATTGAAATAATACAAATTCTCTCTAGTCATTACCATTTTGTTGATTAAAAAATTACAGAATACGAAAAAACAAAGATTTGAGTAGAACATTTCATACAGATTATCTTTACTACATTCGATGCTTTCTGCCTACCTCGTTAGTGACTTGACGTTATGGTATAATAATAATAAAGACTATATACGATGCATGTTTACTTGACACGCGAGTAATATTGCGGTCGAAGATATTAATTCTGTATTAACATTTGGATTAACAGTTTATGCGATTTCTCGCTATGATAAATACTACATTGTAAGCTATTCGCTCTATTAAAATGGAACGATACATTAAAATGCAAATCTTCATTTTAACTCTTTAAACATAGAAACAACTAATTGTTGTAAACTCTGATCAAAAAATCAATTGGTCTGTACTTTCAAGTTTATTTCATTTTACATTAATTTAAAGTTTTCTAAATTGTAATTGAAAATTTCGTGATGAGGCACCATCAAAAAACACGGTCATTGACAGCGTGGCTAGTTTCAAACACATGTGACCGGATAGTAAATCAGACAATGGTGCTACCTCTTTGTCTGTTTTTTCTTTTAAAAAAGACAACAGCTTCGGACCGAGGTACATTATGGTCCGAGCTTATTGTAACCGATCGTGATGTGACTGTGATTTATAATATAAATAAACTGGCTTTTTTAACGCGTGATATATAGCCTATATTTACAGCAGGTTATTTGCAACCCATTTTGGGCTCTATGGCTTTTGAATCCTATTGTGTGGCCGTACAATTATTTAGTAATACATACCTATGTTTTTGACAGACACTTTCGATAAATATCAATACAAAATGTTTTATGCGTCCTTATGAAGCCGGATAACGTTCCAGAATATGCTATTACTTCTATCAATGTATCTATCGAGAGATCGACTGCGCCCAGTTTTGCTTAACTAGATAGATCGTTTACAATATGTTAACACATCTAGCAGTATTTGCAACTCCATTAACAAAGCTATGATTTATATACAAAACATAAATCAATGTTTTACGAGTATATTTTCTTTAAAACTACAATGCAAGCCTGTTCAGTGTTCTTTTAGTACGTAGTTACACTTAAGTTTCGGGGCGCTATGATGTAATGTCACTAGTATTTAGATGTTTTTAATAAAAATAATTATTGGGGAGCATTCCTCATATGATGATTCCAAATTAGTCAGTTTAAAATGCTGAAGGTAGTATTGGGTCGATTACAGTATTAGTCAGCAATAGGTTTTGTTGATCATCGTTACACCTACAGATGTATTCAGTACTCTTATCATGCTTAAATTATTTCTACAACCTTCACACATTAATACGCTCACCTATAGAAATACATATATAGAATAGCAGTTGTACGTGTTTTTAGTTAATGTTATTTAGTTACGTTTGATTTTACACCGGAGCGATACAATTAGTGTTTTAATTAACTCGAAATTTACTAATTAACGGTCCTATTAACGACAGTTTAATTACACCACGGAATCCAGATAGGACATCGTTAAGAAATAGAAGGCAATGGAATGGTGTCGATAATGTTTCTGAGGCAGATCTTGCTTGTAAAAACTCATCATTATGTATGCCTTGCATGCGAATGTTATGTAATACAAATGTGTTCGTGTTGTCAATATTTTGTACAAAAGCATAAAAGTTTTGTCTATGCTAATAAGGGTGAATCTTCTAGTGTGTTCTTTTTTAACATCTGCTAATTCATCTTTACGCGCCATTATAATGCAACCAATTGTTTCGACCGCGAGAGAAGCCATTTTTTAATGACAATATTCTTATTTAGGTAATTTCCTTTTGTACGGAGACTTTTCTAGTCGCTTATATAGGATTCCCTACGGTACGATTGTCATGGACACGCACACAGAAACAAATTTACAAACAGAAACCTGGACTTACAACCAGTCCTTAAAATGTAAGAACATACTCGTACATTGACCTATAAATATTAATACATTTTCAGTATAAACTTCTCTTAGCGTAATTAATAAACGGCATGCGAGACTTTTAAACGATTCCAGTTTAAGAATAATACGTTTTAATTAATGTAAATTAATTAGGTCGCCAGTCGGTTACCGACATTACATATGCATAATTATGACCGTGTCATATTAATTGAGTCTCATTCGAATAAAGTATCCTTATAACAGCTCTTCGCGACGGTTGTTAAGATTCGGCGCTCAATATGGGCCGCCTTACTGAGTACATGCAATGTTGTATTGATAAATTGATATTGCGCTAATCTTATTTTCATGTTGCTGTAGAACTAGTGCAATTTTGTAAGTAGTAAGTATATTTTTAATCTATGGCCGAGGACCCAACACTGCTTCAACCTTTTCCGTATGAATTTGGAAGGGATGTGTAATTAGTATTTTGTAACTATTTAATACGCAACCAAGATACATTTAATCTTTATAATAATAATAAATGGGAACAATTCCACGCACGGCTGTCTGATCTCAAATTAGGCAATTTCATGCCTAATCTGATATAGTACTTATATAGATATTTTTATTACACCCAGACACAGAACGAACAAATGTGCTCATCACACAAATGTTTGTCCCGGGTGGGAATCGAACCCACGACCTGCGGTTTTGCAATCAGGGTCACTAACCACTCGACCACGAGGCCAGTCGTCAGTAAGAATATTATGTTCACACAACAATTATATTTTATGGACTTGCATAAAATTGACGGCCTCCATGATGTTTATGTGCTAGTCGTTTCATTTGAATACCACAGTTGCTTATTAACTAAGCTAATGAAAGCTGTTTTGTGATTAAATCCACGTACGCTAAAGCCTACACACAGCATGTAGCAATTATATTATATTATTAGCGATTATATATTATTAGCGATTCTTAGTAGACGCCGGCGAGCTGGCTGACCTATCACGTGGGTCAGTGTTACCAACGTTGAGATAACAATAGCAATTGGTCAAATACACGACATACCATATTTTTCTCTAAATAATGGTTAGATAGCCGAAGCAGTGATAGCCTAGTGGTTTGAAATTCAGCCTCTCACTCGGGAGGTCTGGGGTCGATCCTGGCACGTACCTCTGATTTATTACGTGCGTTTTATAACTAAAATTTAAATATCACTTGCTATAACGGTGAAGGAAAACATCGTGA